>JBBGZY010003341.1:80000-315187 GCA_037952925.1 Lithobates clamitans | reverse complement strand
AAATCATTCCCCGCATCTATTACCTTTTGTACCACCACCCCCTTCCTTTAGAATGTAAACTCTTTGAGCAGATACCTCCTGTATTGAACTGTACTGTAATTGTGCTTTTCCTCTCTACATTGTAAAGCACTGAGTAAACTGTTGGCGCTATATAAATTGTTAATAATAATAATAATAATTCATCCCATTCAGGGGGCGGACTGACCATTCGGTCATTCGGACGGCGACCGAGGGCCCGCGGCCAGTAGGGGGCCCGTGAGACATGCTCGTCGGGTCTAGGGGTATGCTGCTAGACGTGCTGCGGTGGAGCCGTTCTGCCGACTGCCGCTGTGCGGGGGGGCAAGACACAGCATCTCCCCCTGCACCTGTGGCTTTCAGTTTTATTGCAGTGAGGAGAGTGGGAGGCGGCGATCAGCAGCTCTATGGTGCTCGCAGCATCTCCCTGGGACTTGTATTTCTCCTCCAAAGTGTATAGAGTGGAAAGGGGAGGGGCCTCTGACCCGGGCAGCTACAAGTTTCACTCTCTGCTTGTACACTGTTACCGACTGCTTCCCAGGTCAGAGGCCCTTCCCCTATCCACTGTACAGAATCAGATGGAGGGACTACAAGCCCCAGTAAGATCCACAGGCACCACAGAACTGACGATCGCCACCTCCCACCTCCCCCTGTGCTGGGGTTGGACACAGCCAGGTACAGGGGAACCTCTGGGGGGGGGGGGGGGGGTTACATCTGGGAACCCTGATGTATGGGGGGGCTCTCTGGGGACCCTGATGTATGGGGGGGCTCTCTGGGTACCCTGATGTATGGGGGGGGGGGGCTCTCTGGGTACCATGATGTATGGGGGGCTCTCTGGGGACCCTGATGTATGGGGGGAGGCTCTGGGGACCCTGATGTATGGGGGGGGGGGGGTCTCTCTGGGTACCCTGATGTATGGGGGGGGCTCTCTGGGTACCCTGATGTATGGGGGGGGCTCTCTGGGGACCCTGATGTATGGGGGGGTCTCTCTGGGTACCCTGATGTATGGGGGGGCTCTCTGGGTACCCTGATGTATGGGGGGGGCTCTCTGGGGACCCTGATGTATGGGGGGGAGGCTCTCTGGGGACCCTGATGTATGGGGGGCTCTCTGGGACCCTGATGTATGGGGGGGGCTCTCTGGGTACCCTGATGTATGGGGGGCTCTCTGGGGACCCTGATGTATGGGGGGAGGCTCTCTGGGGACCCTGATGTATGGGGGGGGCTCTCTGGGGACCCTGATGTATGGGGGGGGCTCTCTGGGGACCCTGATGTATGGGGGGGCTCTCTGGGGACCCTGATGTATGGGGGGGGCTCTCTGGGGACCTGATGTATGGGGGGGCTCTCTGGGGACCCTGATGTATGGGGGGGGCTCTCTGGGGACCCTGATGTATGGGGGGAGGCTCTCTGGGGACCCTGATGTATGGGGGCTCTCTGGGGACCCTGATGTATGGGGAGGCTCTCTGGGGACCCTGATGTATGGGGAGGCTCTCTGGGGACCCTGATGTATGGGGGGGGAGGCTCTCTGGGGACCCTGAGGTATGGGGAGGCTCTCTGGGGACCCTGATGTATGGGGAGGCTCTCTGGGGACCCTGATGTATGGGGGGAGGCTCTCTGGGGACCCTGAGGTATGGGGGGGGGCTCTCTGGGGACCCTGATGTATGGGGGGAGGCTCTCTGGGGACCCTGATGTATGGGGGCTCTCTGGGACCCTGATGTATGGGGAGGCTCTCTGGGGACCCTGATGTATGGGGAGGCTCTCTGGGGACCCTGATGTATGGGGAGGCTCTCTGGGGACCCTGATGTATGGGGGGGAGGCTCTCTGGGGACCCTGATGTATGGGGAGGCTCTCTGGGGACCCTGATGTATGGGGAGGCTCTCTGGGGACCCTGATGTATGGGGGGGAGGCTCTCTGGGGACCCTGATGTATGGGGGGGGAGGCTCTCTGGGGAATCCTGATGTAAGGGGGGGGCTCTCTGGGGGAACCCTGATGTAAGGAGGGGGCTCTCTGGGGATCCTGATGTAAGGGGGGGGGGGGTTCTGTGGGGACCCTGATGTAAGGGGGGGCTCTCTGGGGAACCCTGATGTAAAAAGGTGCTCTCTGGGGAACCCTGATGTAAGAAGGGGGCTCTCTGGGGAACCGTGATGTAAGGAGGGGGCTCTCTGGGGACCCTGATATAAGGAGGGGGCTCTCTGGGGACCCTGATGTAAGGGGGGTTCTGTGGGGACCCTGATGTAAGGAGGGGGCTCTCTGGGTACCCTGATGTAAGGAGGGGCTCTCTGGGTACCCTGATGTAAGGAGGGGGCTCTCTGGGGACCCTGATGTAAGGAGGAGGCTCTCTGGGGACCCTGATGTAAGGAGGAGGTTCTCTGGGGACCCTGATGTAAGGAGGAGGTTCTCTGGGGACCCTGATGTAAGGAGGAGGTTCTCTGGGGACCCTGATGTAAGGAGGAGGTTCTCTGGGGACCCTGATGTAAGGAGGAGGTTCTCTGGGGACCCTGATGTAAGGAGGAGGTTCTCTGGGGACCCTGATGTAAGGAGGAGGTTCTCTGGGGACCCTGATGTAAGGAGGAGGTTCTCTGGGGACCCTGATGTAAGGAGGGGGGCTCTCTGGGGATCCTGATGTAAGGGGGGCTCTCTGGGGAACCTGATGTAAGGGGGGCTCTCTGGGGAACCCTGATGTAAGGGGGGCTCTCTGGGGAACCCTGATGTAAGGAGGGGGCTCTCTGGGGACCCTGATGTAAGGGGGGGGGGGGGGTTCTGTGGGGACCCTGATGTAAGGGGGGGCTCTCTAGCTACCCTGATGTAAGGAGTGGGCTCTCTGGGGAACCCTGATGTAAGAAGGGGGCTCTCTGGGGAACCCTGATGTAAGGGGGGGTTCTGTGGGGACCCTGATGTAAGGAGGGGGCTCTCTGGGTACCCTGATGTAAGGAGGGGGCTCTCTGGGTACCCTGATGTAAGGAGGGGGCTCTCTGGGGACCCTGATGTAAGGAGGGGGCTCTCTGGGGACCCTGATGTAAGGAGGGGGCTCTCTGGGGACCCTGATGTAAGGAGGAGGCTCTCTGGGGACCCTGATGTAAGGAGGAGGCTCTCTGGGGACCCTGATGTAAGGGAGAGGTTCTCTGGGGACCCTGATGTAAGGAGGAGGTTTCTCTGGGGACCCTGATGTAAGGAGGAGGTTCTCTGGGGACCCTGATGTAAGGAGGAGGTTCTCTGGGGACCCTGATGTAAGGAGGAGGTTCTCTGGGGACCCTGATGTAAGGAGGAGGTTCTCTGGGGACCCTGATGTAAGGAGGAGGTTCTCTGGGGACCCTGATGTAAGGAGGGGGCTCTCTGGGGATCCTGATGTAAGGGGGGGGGTTCTGTGGGGACCCTGATGTAAGGGGGGGCTCTCTAGCTACCCTGATGTAAGGAGTGGGCTCTCTGGGGAACCCTGATGTAAGAAGGGGGCTCTCTGGGGAACCCTGATGTAAGGGGGCTCTCTGGGGAACCCTGATGTAAGGGGGGCTCTCTGGGGAACCCTGATGTAAGGGGGGCTCTCTGGGGAACCCTGATGTAAGGGGGGCTCTCTGGGGAACCCTGATGTAAGGAGGGGGCTCTCTGGGGACCCTGATGTATAGGGGGGTTCTCTGGGGACCCTGATGTAAGGGGGGGCTCTCTGGGGACCCTGATGTAGGGGGGGCTCTCTGGGAACCCTGATGTAAGGGGGGGCTCTCTGGGGAACCTGATGTAAGGGGGGGCTCTCTGGGGAACCCTGATGTAAGGGGGGGGCTCTCTGGGGACCCTGATGTAAGGAGGGGGCTCTCTGGGGACCCTGATGTAAGGAGGGGGCTCTCTGGGGACCCTGATGTAAGGAGGGGGCTCTCTGGGGACCCTGATGTAAGGAGAAGGCTCTCTGGGGACCCTGATGTAAGGAGGAGGTTCTCTGGGGACCCTGATGTAAGGAGGAGGTTCTCTGGGGACCCTGATGTAAGGAGGAGGTTCTCTGGGACCCTGATGTAAGGGGGTGCTCTCTGGGGACCCTGATGTAAGGGGAGGCTCTCTGGAACCCTGCTGTTTAGTGGGGGAGGCTCTCTGGGGTCCCTGATGTAGGGGAGGCTCTCTGGGGCCCCTGATGTAAGTAGGGGATGCTCTCTGGGGCCCCTGATGTAAGTGGGGGAGGCTCTCTGGGGACCCTGATGTAAAGGGAGGCTCTCTGGGGACCCTGATGTAAGTGGGGGAGGCTCTCTGGGGACTTGTTTACATAGGCAGACCACAGTTCTGCCTCTGTTGGAAACGATCGTCTGGGGCCTGGCGGACATCGGGTCCTCCGGACCCGCTGGTTAGCTCTCGGTGTGTCCAATCACAGCGGCAGCAGGTCAAACAGCATGCAGTAAATGTACGTGGTTAAAGTGAGTTTATTTTTCTTTATTTTCTTAAATCTTTAACATTTATTTTGAACATGAAGTAGAGAAATTCTGTGACCAATGCATGTAATGTAGCAGTGCAATATATACGTGGGGCTTTGTGAGGGTGTGGCTTGTGTGTGGGTGGGGACAAAGGGGGCCCCATGAGCCCCTATTGCCCGGGGGCCCCATGAGTTGTCAGTCCGCCCCTGATCCCATTGTTCTATTGTTCTATCAGGTTGAGGTCAGGACTCAGTGCAGGCCAGTCAAGATCCTCCACCCTAAACTCGCTAATCCATGTCTTTATGGGCCTTGCTTTGTGCACTGGCATGCAATCATTTTGGAACAGGAATGGGCCATCCCCAAAATGTTCCCACAAAGTTGGGAACATGAAATTGTCCAAAATGTCTTGGTATGCTGACGCCTTAAGAATTCTGTTCTCTGGAACTAAGGGGCCAAGCCCAACCCCTGAAAAACAGCCCCACACCTTATTACCTCCTCTACCAAATGATTTGGACCAGTGCACAAAGCAATGAGGTCACTGTACTCCAATGGCCTCCACAGTCACCAGATCTCAATCCAATAGAGCACCTTTGGGATGTGGTGGAACGGGAGATTGGATCAGGGATGTGCAGCCGACAAATCTGCAGCAACTGCGTGATGCTATCATGTCACTATGGACCAAAATCTCTGAGGAACGTTTTCAACATTTTGCTGAATGCCACAAAGAATTAGGGCAGTTCTGAAGGCAAAAGGGGGTCCAACCTGGTGCTAGCAAGGTGCACCTAATACATTGGCCGGTGAGTGTATATAGAAAGCAATGGCTGAATATTTTGTCTAACATGATTATTACCTATGATTGTCAGCTCCATCTAATGACCATGATGCAGTTTTTTCCTTATAAAGGTGTTTTTGGAGTTTTGTTTTCTCAAGCCCAGATGAAAAGGATGGAGCTACAGCCCCCGAAATGTGTGTTCTTCATAAAAACAACCCGTCAATGGAATAAACCTGTATGTAGTTTTGGATGTGGCCCTTCAATTTTAAGTTCACCGATTCCTATTACAACCCAAGACACTCATAGAAACCCTTCAAAGTTCAGAAGTCAGGGCCGCTGATAAGAAGGTAGAGCTGGCTCTCCTGTAGAGGATCTGGATCCTGTCAGGTCAGCGGGAGTCCCAGGGACAGAGAGGGGACTCATTAAATACTTTTTAGGGGCATGCATGGGCTATGGCCCCCAGATACTAAATAAATGTTCCCCAGGTCCCAATAGTTCAGCAGCAAGAGTCGGGGTCTTCTATATCTTCTATGTCACTCCACTAGGGGCAGGGCAGAACTTTAACTAATGCCGCGTACACACGGGCAGACTTTTCGACCGGACTGGTCTGACGGTCTATCGGACGCACTTTTGGCGGACTTCCGACTGACTTTCTGAACAACCGGACTTCCCTACACACGATCACACCAAAGTCCGATGGATTCGTACGTGATGACGTACGACCGGACTAAAATAAGGAAGTTGATAGCCAGTAGCCAATAGCTGCCCTAGCGTCGGTTTTCGTCCATCGGACTAGCATACAGGCGAGCGGACTTTTCGATAGGAACTGGGTCTGGCGGAGTTCCGACGTAAAGATTTAAAACATGTTCCAAATCTAAAGTCCGTCAGATTTTCGACCGAAAAAGTCAGCTGCAGGTCCGATGAAGCCCACACACGGTGGAATTGTCCGCCGGACTAGGTCCATCAGACCAGTCCGGTCGAACAGTCCGCCCGTGCGTATGCGGCATTAGTTGTTGAGAATTACTTCTCCTGGCTTATCCCTACTCCAAGGGTAGCAGACAGCATGGGGCGCTGCAATTTTTAATGGTGGCCCTGGCAGAAGCCATCATCCCGATATTTAGATTCTTTGTATGTACACCACCATCGGACTATTGGAGGATAACAATAGTAAGAAATAAACATGTAAAGAAACCTTGAGTTTCAAGGGTTAGTTATTCTCTGTCCCAAAGGTGGGTACCATAAAAACACAGAAAACCATTCTTGTGTTCCTCAGCAGAGCCTTGATGTATACCTACCAGTTTCTATGATTAAGGGCATCAAGTCAAGGGTAGAAAAATTGAGTCAATAACTCTTTGCTGCCTGTTCATTCATAACAGGAGTAGGGGAGGAAGAAGGTGAAGGGTTCTATGGTGTCTTCATCCACTCCCAAATGACCTGGATCGCTGATTGTCTCTTCCCCGCATCTCTATGCTTCTTTCCAGTGCCATCCCCTGCAGTGCTTCTTCTCCACTCTCCACCATAAGATGTACTCAAGTCTTTTGAGTTGAATGATGTCCCCTAAGGCAGTGGTCATCAACTCCTGTCCTCAGGGCTCACTAACAGGCCAGGTTTGCAAGATAACTGAAATACATCACAGGTGATATCATTTGCTGCTCAGTGATTGCAGTATTCTAGTCTGCATCTCCCCCAAGGTAATACATAAAACCTGGCCTGTTAGTGGGCCTTGAGGACAGGGTTGATGACCACTGCCCTAAGTGGAGTATCACCGTAGCCCCCTTCCTGCACATATCAGGGCTGCTTTCTGAATTATTGAGAAGTGTCCACTGGCGGGAGAAGATCCAAAGAAGGCTCCGCACATCTGGAGATAGGTCTTGATGACGGGGGGCGGGGAGGGCTGAGTCTAGAGTTGGGCTGTAAGTTGGAGATTTGCTGTATATTTCTGGGTCAGGCAACAACAGAAAGCACTAAAGGAGAGATGGGCACTAGGACCTCTAAATGGCATATAAATGGCATAAATTGCATTCTTATATATAATCGTCTGTCCCCAATTATGTGCTTCATGCTTGGCTAGTAAGAGACAATGACTTTTCCATCATCCATTAGCAGGAATTTTCTAGAATTGTTCTTACACTTTCTAGAAACCAACCACCCTCTCCTTTTTTATGTTTGTAGCACAGCATGGAAATTTTCGAATCTTGTTTTACAGACTAGCGAGTGTATTTCTTCCTGTAGATAGCTTTGATCAGCACGCCCTTCCTCAGACAGCCCATTTCATGCTTGGATTTACCGTCTCCTGCTGATTATATTTATATAACATTTAATGTATTGCTTTTTAGTGGATATCCTTAAAGCCTCGCTCCAAATTGGCCCAATGACCTATTTGTAAAATTAAATCTCTTCTTTTTTAAAACTTCTCCAAGTGCATCAGCCAAAGTGCCTTGTATGGTTTGGCTCTAACAGGAAATCGTTCTCTACTTATCCGACTGAAGTTTTTCCATCCTTTGATAATTTAAACTCGGTCAAGTCTTCTAATCAGCATGGAGAGAGGAGACATAGACAGGTAAGCTGAGGAAATCCTACAATTTCCCCAAGGACCTGTCTTTACATTACACAGCATTGCCAGGCAGACCCTAATTAGCGGAAGACAGATAAGGCCAGATGAATACGGCAAATAAGCTGCCACGGATCCCATGTGCAGACACCGGTTTTATGATAATATTTACAATGAAGATATCCTCCATTGTCACCCGGGACTAGTGCTGATAAACTTGAGCTTTGTGATAAGAATATGCATAATAAATTGGAGAAGTAAAAAAAAATTGTTCATCACCAAAGGGCACTCATCCAGAAGACTCAACAGTGACTTGTTCTGTTTGCCCTCATCGTGAAGAAGAATCAGCATGCCATGTAAAACATAGGTCTTGTACTGCAACCAGCAATCTCCGACACATTTCAAGGGCACACAGGTCATCTTAGTTAAAGCATGACAAAGAGGTCATACAAGTCCTCGATATGAGTCAGTGATTGCTGTGTGCAGTGTAAGAGCTATATCTCACATGCAGCACAGGCCTTTCTTTGTGCTGACTCTCACCACTGGCCAGGCACCCATCCAGAAGACTCAACAGTGATTTGTTCCGTTTGCCACATACAATACATAGCTTTAGCACCCTTGATTGAGGACACAACTTCAGCACCATGGACAGGGGACACAGCTTCAGCGCCATGGACAGGGGACACAGCTTCAGCACCATGGACAGGGGACACAGCTTCAGCACCATGGACAGGGGACACAGCTTCAGCACCATGGACAGGGGACACAACTTTAGCATTATGGACAGGGGACACAACTTTAGCATTATGGACAGGGTACACAACTTTAGCATTATGGACAGGGGACACAACTTTAGCATTATGGACAGGGTACACAACTTCAGCACCATGGACAGGGGCCACAACTTTAGCATTATGGACAGGGTACACAACTTTAGCATTATGGACAGGGGACACAACTTTAGCATTATGGACAGGGTACACAACTTCAGCACTATAAACAGACAACACTGCCTAAGCACCATTGACAAAAGGCACAGCCTCACCGCCATGGAGATAGGGCACAGCCTCACCACCATATACAGAAGGCACAGCTTCAGCAATATTGACAGATGGCATAGTTGCAGCCTCATAACCAGAAATGGTGTCAAATCATATGCTCAGCACCATGGGCACAGTGCATAGCTTTAGGCTTCAGAACCATGGACAGAGGAAACAGCTACAGTTACATGGACAGTGGACACAACTTCAGCACCATGGACAGGGGACACAATTTCAGCACCATGGACAGGGGGCACGACTTCAGCAGCAATATTAACAGATGGCATAGTTGCGGCCTCATGACCAGAAATGGTTTTAAATCATATGCTCAGCAACATGGGCAGAGTGCATGGGCTTTAGCACCATGGACTGGCTTCAGCACCATGGACAGAGGAAACAACTACAGTTACATGGACAGGGGACACAGCTTCAACACCATAGACAGGGGACACAGCTTCAGCACTATGAACAGACAACACTGCCAACACTAGCACCATTTACAAAAGGCACAGCCTCACCACCATAGAGATAGGGCACAGCCCCATCACCATGGAGTTAGGGCACAGCCTCACCACCATATGAGGGCACACCTTTAGAACTATGTGCAGAGGACACACTTTCAACACCATGAACAGAGGGCAATATTATTATATATACTTCAGCAATATTGACAGACAGCATAGCCAGAAATGGTGTCAAATCATATGGTCAGCACCATGGGCAGTGGAAGTGGCTTTGGTACCATGGACAGAGGACATGGCTTCAGCACCATGGACAGAGGAAACAACTATAGTTACAGGGACAGAGGAAACAACTCCAGCACCGTGGACAGGGGTCACAGCTTTAGCACTATGAACAGACAACACTGCCTAAGCACCATTGACAAAAGGCACAGCCTCACCACCATGGAGATATGGCACAGCCTTACCACCATATACAGAGAGCACAGCTTCAACAATATTGATAGATGGCATAGTTGTAGCACCATAGCCAGAAATGGTGTTAAATCATATGCTCAGCACCATGGGCAGAGGGCATGACTTCGAGTTTATAATATTTCCTCCCCCACGTGCCTCTTCCCCTGACTTCTCTGTCAAGAGCAATGGCACAACCATTCACCCGTCCCCACATGTCAGGGTCCTAGGTGTTATCCTGGATTCTGAACTCTCCTTTCGGCCCCACATCCAATCACTTTCCAAAGCTTGCCGCCTCAACCACCGCAGCATCTCTAAACTACGTCCCTTTCTAACCAATGAAACCACAAAGCTCCTGATTCACTCCCTGGTTATCTCTCGCCTTGACTACTGCAACTCCCTCCTCATTGGCTTACCTTTAAATAGACTCCTCCCCCCTTCAGTCCATCATGAATGCTGCTGCCAGACTCATCCACCTTACAAACCGCTCAGTGTCTGCTATACCCCTCTCTGCCAATCCCTCCATTGGCTGCCACTCGCCCAACAAATTACATTAAAAATACTAACAATAAGTTACAAAGCCATCCACAACTCTGCCCCCAGCTACATCACTAGCCTAGTCTCAAAATACCAACCTAATCGCCCTCTCCGTTCCTCTCAAGACCTCCTGCTCTCTAGCTCCCTCATCACCTCCTCCCATATCCGCCTCCAGGACTTCTCCCGAGCCTCGCCCATCCTCTGGAATTCCCTACCCCAATCTGTCAGTCTGTCTCCAAACTTATCCACTTTTAGGCGATCCCTGAAAACTTTCCTCTTCAGAGAAGCCTATCCTGCCTCCATCTAACAACTGCACTATTTTCTCTATTAGCTCATCCCCCACAGCTATTACCCTTTTATATCACTTGACCCTCCCTCCTAGATTGTAAGCTCTAACGAGCAGGGCCCTCTGATTCCTCCTGTATTGAATTGTATTGTACTTGTACTGTCTGCCCTAATGTTGTAAAGCGCTGCGTAAACTGTTGGTGCTATAAAAATCCTGTGTAATAATAATAATAATGACTTCAGCACTATGGACAGAGGACATGGCTTCAGCACCATGGACAGAGTTTTCTGTGTCTGCACCATGGACAGATGATCCAGCCTCACCACTATAGACAAAGGACTCCATCTCACCACTATAGACAAAGGACACCATCTCAGCACTATGGACAGAGGACACCACTTCAGCATGGAAAGTTAATCAATATGAATATCAGTGAGAAAGAAACTATTACTGTCATCACCAAAATGATCTGTATGTGATGGACTAACTGCTGTAATAAACTGTTTAGGCTGTGCTAAATTACTTTTAAAGGACTGGAACAGTTGATAGACAAGTTGTCCTCGTGCAAAAGAACTTTTAATGCTATTTGCAAAATATATATATCTTCACGTTTCCATACCAGTACAGAAAAAAAACATTGGTAGTATAATCTTTACCAAGGCACTAAGTACAGCCTGTTACTTTCAGCCGTTTCATGCTACAAGAGGCACTCTGCAGTGCTCTGCATTAGAGGTATCCATCAGTTGGTTTCAGGAGATGTGTTTGTTCTGATCATACTTTTATTGAAGAGGATATGATCTGACCTTGCAAAGTCTGTTCTTGAAATTTGCTCATCTATTTAAGTTCTAAATATTATATCTTCCTTCTAAGAGTGGAGAAACATAATTTTAGTTGGAAATTAATGTGAGAGCCTGCACTTGCCCTGTATGTTGACCTCACACTCCAAACCTTGATATGATTTATTTTTTTAGTGCTATTTTAGGAGAACAAATCCAAGACCATTTAGAGAACTCCACTGAGCTTTTCAAACGAATGATCAGGTTGCACAACTGTTAAACACAATATAAAACAACATGTAATATATGGTTGCTGTTTTATAAGCCTGGCGCCTACTAGTGAAAAACTATTTTTATGGTGTCCCTATATATTATATATAGACAAAGTCAATCTTGGATTGTTGCACTTTTATTATAAATCCATAAAAATACAAAAATGTACATGTAATGTTCCAAATACAACAGTTTCGGGCAAAGTGTTTAACGTCCTTCTTCGGGTCACTTGGATTTATAATACATTTTAAGTGCAGCAATCCCTAATTGACTTCTATATATGACCTTTGGATTGGTCTGATTGCTTTGCATTGAAACAACTCCAATGTGCTATTCACCACACCTGTATGGAATATATATATATAATCTTCCCATGCAGGAATTAGAAACTTGGGTTCTGAATGTGACAGATTTTTCCCTAGCATGGCATAGTTGACTATATCTGGATCAATAAAAAAAGATTAGAGCCCATGAGGTAGAGGTAGGCACCTAAATACTGCCTTGTATGAATGAGTTGTTGACCAGTATAATGGGGTGTCATACGCCCGCAGCCCATGAGGGTCAGGGTCTTGACTGCATTCTGGTTGGCCACTTCTGCAAGTCGCATTGGTGTAAAAGAGAAAGGCAAAATTTAGGTCCTTTAGCTGTTTTTTAGGGTGCCCTCACACTGGGCACATTTGAATTGAAGCATGCATGAGTTTGATTGTTCTCCTTCCCTACTCCCCTGCT
Organism: Lithobates clamitans; assembly: GCA_037952925.1. NCBI lineage: Eukaryota > Metazoa > Chordata > Amphibia > Anura > Ranidae > Lithobates > Lithobates clamitans. The sequence goes on along the minus strand of JBBGZY010003341.1, from coordinate 302,909 downwards.
GCTCTAAGCTCACACTCAGCTAGAAACCCAGACACGCCTTTATCATCACGTCTGCCAAACCACGGTGTCAATTGCACTGAAATGGTGTCTTCTGTCCATGGTGTTGAGTCTGGTGCCTCTGTCCATTTTACTGAAGTGGTGTCCTCTTTCCATGGTGTTGAGGCTGGTTTCTTTGTCCATTTCACTGAGGTGGTGTCATCTGTCTATGGTGTTGAGGCTGGTTCCTTTTTCCATTTCACTGAGGTGGTTTCCTCTGTCTAGGCTGTTGAGCCTGGTTCCTCTGTGTATTTCACTGAGGTGGTGCCCTCTGTCCACTGCGTTGAGGTTGTTTCTTTAGTCCATTTCACTGAGGTGGTGTCCTCTGTCCACTGTGTTAAGGCTGGTTCCTTTGTCAATTTCACTGAGGTGGTGTCCTCTGTCAATGGTGTTGAAGCTGGTTCCTCTGACCAGTTCACTGAGGTGGTGTCCTCTGTCCGTGGTGTTGAGGCTGGTTCCTTTTTCCAATTAACTGAGGGGGTTTCCTCTGTCTATGTTGTTGGGACTGGTTCCTCTGTCTATGTTCTTGAGGCTGGTTCCTCTGTGTATTTCGCTGAGGTGGTGGCCTCTGTCCATGGTGCTAAGGCTGGTTCCTTTGTCCATTTCATTGAGGTGGTGGCCTCTGTCCATGGTGTTGAGGCTGGTTCCTTTGTCCATTTCATTTAGGTGGTGTCTTCTGTCCATGGTCCATAGACTGTATCCTTTGTCTCTAGCGTGAGTCTTCTGTCCATGGTGCTGAAGCTGCATCCTCTGTCAATGGTGTTTTAAATTGGGCTTAAGCAGGGGTTTTTCAGCACTTTTGAGCGGTACGGAAGCTCTTTTCATCTATATTGCACCTGTTCTTGAGTAACAAAAAAGGCCCCTCACTGGCCTCAATTTCTTTTTTCAGGTAAAAAAAAGTAAAAAAAAAAAAAAATGAATTGATACAAAAACATCTAATACACAAAAGAAATGAAAACAATCACTCTGCTCATCTCAACTACTCACATATGACAAGGCTGGAGGTAAAAGTGTAAACTGATCATTTTTACTTGTTTCAACTTCTCATCATTTCAAAACAATGGCTCAAAGTTGAATGAAATCATTATTCTAGTTTACAACCTGCAAGCGAGATGGAGAATTGTTGCTGGTATGGAAAGATAAAAACTGTTAAATTGTGTCTGCTCTTTGATTAGGATTAGCGCTGTCAACAGCAATCGGCCTTGTTAGCTAGCGAAGGAATCCTAATCAAAACCTGTGTTTAATAATTCTTTAAAACCAGAGGTCACAGTTTGCATACAGTTACAAATATATGGGAAATCTGAACACCAACATCAAGATGCTATTTCACAGTAGGGTTCTGGCTCCAATTTGTCACAACATCTACACTGGATAAATAGTAATGCGTACATTGGAAGGAAGGTCTTTGATTTTGGATGCAGCATTTGAAAGGTAGACATAATGCCACGGAAAGTTTCAGGATGTTAGGTCTTTGACATGGTACTGTTTCTCTGTAGCAACGACCCCAACTAACCTCTATGCATAAAGTATTTTGATTCGCCAGAAACCCACCATACTCAGATTAGCATTAAAGTAGATGTAAGCGATAATTGGATGACAATAAATCCAAGGCTGCATTCCAGAAAGTTCTGCTCAAAGCCCAAGTCTTCCCAACACTTTTGATCCAGGGTAAAGGCCCTCCAATGGGGTTGTCCAAAGCCAAAATCACTATCTGACCATGAAAGAAATGAAAGCCCCGCTCGCTCCAGAAGTGATCCCACAGGTAAAGCTTTATTGAAGCTTGAACTCAAAACATGACCCCACTGAGGCTCCTCCCTTTGACGCATTGAACGCCATGACTTTACGTTTAAACTGTATGTAGGGGTGAAGAAGCCTCAGCGGGTCATGTTTTGAACCTTTTTAACGATTTTTTTTCAAACTTCAATAAAGCTTCAGCTCCGGGGTCACGTGTATCTTCCATGTCTTCTAAGGTGAGAATAGAAGTGACAATTAGTTTGCTATGTACACTGTGAATCACAAAAACATTGCTTTTTTTTTTTTTTTGCAACATTGTTTCATCTTTTGTTGCATCTTAGTACTGCTGATCTCTTGTGGCCTCCTTCAGCCGCTTTCTGTCAACATGCACTCAGTCAAGCACATCATTGCTCTGGATTGGCTTTCTGATGGTGACAATGGTGGACCAGGCTTGAGCAATTTGAGTTTGTATGGCCGCTTGTAGTCTACACCAGGGGCACATGGGGTGGGGTGACAACACAGGAGTGCAATTGGGAGACAATTGTCTGCTTTTAACAGGAAGTGCCTGAACAAGGACAAGATCAAAACCGTGAATTTTTGTTCGAAGGATGTTGGCTCAAACTTGTCTTGCATACACACGGTCACACAAAAGTTGGCCAACAATTACGAACGTGGGAACGCGGTGACGTACAACACGTACGACGAGCCCGAGAAAAAGGAAGCTCAATAGCCAGTGCGGCTCCTTCTGCTTGATTCCGAGCATGCGTGAACTTTTGTTCGCGGACTTGTGTACACACGATCGGACTTTCCGACAACAAAGTTTTGTTGGCGGAAAATTTGAGAACCTGCCCTCAAACATTTGTTGGCGGAAAGTCCGACAGCAAATATTCGATGGAGTGTGCACACGGTCAGACTTTCCGACAACAAGCTCACATCCAACATCTCCTGTCGGAAAGTCCAACCGTGTGTACGCCGCATAATGCCGCGTACACACGATCGGACATTCCGACAACAAAAATCCTGGATTTATTTCCGACGGATGTTGGCTCAAACTTGTCTTGCATACACACGGTCACACTAATGTTGTCGGAAATTCCGAACGTCAAGAACGCGGTGACGGACAACACGTACGACGAGCCGAGAAAAATGAAGTTCAATAGCCAGTGCGGCTCTTCTGCTTGATTCCGAGCATGCGTGGAATTTTGTGCGTTAGAATTGTGTACACACGATCGGAATTTCCGACAACGGATTTTGTTGTCGGAAAATTTGAGAGCCAGCTCTCAAATTTTTGTTGTCGGAAATTCCGACAACAAATGTCCGATGGAGCCCACACACGATCGGAATTTCCGACAACGAGCTCACATCGAACATTTGTTGTCGGAAATTCCGACCGTGTGTACGCGGCATAAGAGTTTATTTTGCCTAACGCCCAGAGTTCAGCTTTTTGGAAGATGCAGATTTAAAATAAATATTAATTTAATTATTACTTTCACATGTTAAAGCTTAGATGAGATTTTAAGGGTTTGGTTTACATGTGAAGCAGTACAGCCGTGGCCAAAAGTTTTGAGAATGACACAAATATTCATTTTCACAAAGTCTGCTGCCTCAGTTTTTATGATGGCAAATTGCATATACTCCAGAATGTTATGAAGAGTGATCAGATGAATTGCAATTAATTGCAAAGTCCCTCTTTGCCATAAAAATAAACTTAATCCCATAAAAAAAGTTAAGAAGGCTTCAGGGAGCCCTAGAAAGTCCAGCAAGCACCAGGACCGTCTCCTACAGTCAATTCAGCTGCGGGATCGGGGCACCCCCAGTGCAGAGCTTGCTCAGGAATGGCAGCAAGCAGGTGTGAGGACATCGGCACGCACAGTGAGGAGAAGACTTTTGGAGGATGGCCTGGTGTCCGGAAGGGCAGCAAAGAAGCCACTTCTCTCCAGGAAAAACATCAGGTACAGACTGATATTCTGCAAAAGGTACAGAGATTGGACTTCTGAAGATTGGGGGGAAAGTCATTTTCTCTGATGAATCCCCTTTCCGATTGGGGATCCGGAATAAACCTTGTCCAGAGAAGAAAAGATGAGCGCTACCATCAGTCCTGTAACAAGCCAACAGTAAAGCATCCTGAGACCATTCATGGGTGGGGTTGCTTCCCAGCCAAGGGAGTGGGCTCACTCACAATTTTGCCTAAGCCATGAATAAAGAATGGTACAAAAACATCCTCCGAGAGCAACTTCTCCCAACCATCCAAGAACAGTTTGATGAGGAACAATTCCTTTTCCGGCATGATGGAGCACCTTGCCATAAAGGCAAAAGTGATAACCAAGTGGCTTGGGGAACAAAAGATGGAAATGTTGGGTCCATGGCCAGGAAACTCCCCAGACCTTCATCCCATTGAGAACTTGTGGTCAATCCTCAAGAGGCGGGTGAACAAAATAACCCCCCACATGTTCTGACAAACTCCAAGCATTGATTATGCAAGAATGGGCGTTCATCAGTCAAGATGTGGCCCAGAAGTTGAGTGACAGCATTCCAGGGGGAATTGCAGAGGTCTTGAAAAAGAAGGTTCAACACTTCAAATATTGACTCTTTGCATAAACTTATTGTAATTGTCAATAAAAACCTTTGCCTTTTATGAAATGTGTGTAATTATTCTTCAGTATACCATAGTAACATCTGACAAAAAAGATAATTTAACATAATTTGCATTTGCTGTCCCTGATCAGAGTCTTCCTTTAAGTGCAGATGACTCTGCTTCCATTCCTCTCTGGTATCTTGATGAGCGGAGTCTCTGCATTGTCCCCTGTTGTGGCCCATTATTACTATCGTGAAGAACAAGTCGTTTGTTCATATATTCCCCTTGTCAGGCAGTTACTCCCTGTATTAGGCAGCTCATCCTGAATTCATGAATCCCATGAATTATTTCATTAAGCCCGTCGCCAGAACTCTAACTCGAGTTAATCTTCCGGGAAAGCACAGCCCAGTAAAAATCAAGTTATAGGCCTATTGCTGGATGTGCTGCTTGCACTGCAGGTTGCAGTTTTGAGAGGTAAAGAGGTTAAAGCTGAAGCTGAATCTGCTTTGCCTTCCCTGGTTCTTCTCCTCTCCCCCATCAACATGCTATGTCACTTGACCTCCGGATGATTTACCCCCTTCATGACCAGGCCATTTTTCGTGATACGACATGGCGTTATTTTAACTGACAATTGCACGGTCATGTGACGCTGTACACAATTTAAATTGACGTCCTTTTTTTCCCTACAAATGGGGCTTTCTTTTGGTGGTATTTGATCACCTCTGCACTTTTTATTTTTTTGCGCTACAAACAAAAAAAAAAACGACGACAATTTGAAAAAAAGAAACAATATTTTTTTTACTTTCTGCTATAAAACATATCCAATAAAAAAATATAAAAATAAATAAATGTTTTCAAAAATTTAGACCAATATGTATTCTGCTACATATTTTTGGTAAAAACAAATCCCAATAAGTGTATATTGATTGGTTTGAGCAAAAGTTACAGTGTCTACAAACTATGGGATATTTATTTTTTTTACTAGTAATGGTGGCTATCAGTACTGTGGCGAACACACTTATTGTTTTGTTTTGGGGACCAGTGACACTAATACAGTGATCAGTGCTAAAATTATGTATGTACTAATGACACTGGCTGGAAAGGGGTTAGCATCAGGGGCGATCAAAGGATTAACTGTGTGCCTAGCCAGTGTTTATGTGTACAGTATGGGAGGTGCTTTTACCTGTTACCTTTTATCTGCTTTGCAGGGACACAAATCCCATCCCTTCCTCCCTGTCAGAACAGCGATCTGTATATTGATTATATACATAGGCAGATCACAGTGCCTGCCTGTACCCTGCACCCGCCAATCGTTTTTCACCGTGTGTGATCACAGTTGAAGCGAGCTGCCGGCGGCATGCATTCCCCCCGTGTTGGATAATGTATACATATGTAATCCCGTGCACAGGTGATGCCCTGTAGCAGTAAAACTAAACCTTTCCATTTTCATTACATAGCTTAGATAATAACCAACACCAAAGAGCCTAAACCATTGGCCAGTGGTACTAAACCCAGCCAGTCAGCATTTGGGTCCTGGGTTTTTGGTCTTAGCGTTCACTCCCAACAGGGAGTATTTGTAATTTCAGATGTTAACAGGTAGAAATGTATGGAGGCCTATCACCATTCCAGTTGACACAGCAGTGTCCTCAACTAGAGTCCTTCCCACAGGGAGTCGCCTTTGAAGAGTAGAATACAGTCCTTGCAGCCAGCACTGTACAGCAGCACCCCTCGCTCTCTGAGACAGCACTGCACACATTGTCCCTTTGCACAAGTCCCCTCAGCGAGGGTCCCTCCTCATCTCACCCCTTTGTTTGGTGGCAGGCCCTAGTCCCAGGCTAGCAGTCAAAAGAGACATCTTCAGCCTTGGTGTCCTCCAAAATGGCCTGTTGCTCCCCCCTGTACTGGGTAGACTTTTCAGTTGTTGACACCGCAGAGCGGGTGCAATAAAGCAACAAGGGGATATTGTCCTGCACCTAAGTTAAAGGAGCTTCAGACCAGGATACAAGTATAATGACAATGCCTTCACAGTAGTTGTCAATATACTGCTTGCCTAGTTCTCAAACCTGTGATGGGCCCCCATTGCCTTTCTGGGCCCCAGGGAACCTCGAAACCAAAAAACTTCTTCCGCGCTCAGGTGTAGTGGATATGGTGGATGTAAATCATTTTCCAATTTGCACTGGTGGTCCTCCAATTGGCTTAGGTCTTCCAAGGTCACCCAATGCCTCCTAGGCCTTGCACTGGTGGTCCTCCAATTGGCTTAGGTCTTCCAAGGTCACCCAATGCCTCCTAGGCCTTGCACTGGTGGTCCTCCAATTGGCTTAGGTCTTCCAAGGTCACCCAATGCCTCCTAGGCCTTGCACTGGTGGTCCTCCAATTGGCTTAGGTCTTCCAAGGTCACCCAGTGCCTCCTAGGTCTTGCTGTCCCTTTCAGACAGGAATCTGTAACACTGCATCACAAAAGGTAAATACAAAAAAAAAGGGCACACCAGCCTAGTGCATTACCAATGGCACCATTTAGCAGTTACACTGCTACACACAATTGAGTGTCACCTGTACCTGTCTAGGCTAGAGGCTGTGGCTACATTTGACGTTCCTTCTATTGTATATTATTAGCCCAGGGCTTTTTTTTCTCAGGAAATAGATGCAGGTACCCCCACCTTCTGAGTCACCCCTTATATGCACCCCCCATCCACCTCCAAGCACTGTCCTTTGGTTCCACCCTGTTCCCACCTTCCAGTACCACCCCTTTTAGAGAATACAGAACCAAGTAATTTGCATGGAATTTGATACTGATAATAAAAATGAAAATAGATCCCCTGCATCCAACAGAAGCCACCAGCAACAATAGAGCTGCCAAAAAAAAAAAAAAAACACTTCAGCAACAATAGACCCCAACAAGCAACAATAGGTCTTCCAGCAGCCAGCTACAATAGACCCCTTCTTCAACTGTAGATCACTCCCAACAAAAATTGACCAATCCAGCAACAATAGATTCCCCACCAGCAAAATTAGACAGCCCCCCCCCCAGCAAAAGATCCTGCCAGTGACCAGAGCTCCTCCAGCATCCAGCCTCATTAAACCCTCCAATACACTCTAGTTTCCCTTGCCATTACATACATTATGTGCTGAAAGTGCTGGTACTGCGTTACCCCGCTGATAAAAAAGCCCTGAATGAACCTAACGCTCATCTGCATTTGTGAGTATAATGGTTTACAAGTTTTATTATAATAAATGGTGACATTGGTAATGCACTAGGCTGGTGTGCCCTATTTTTGCTTTTTTGTAATGTAGTGTTCTGAATTCCCCAGGGTGCCGCTGCATCATCCATCACCGATCTAGACCTGGGCCTCCCATATCTGTGGCCAAGTCTCTTAAATTTGGATTTTCTAATGATATAACACATGGATGAGTTTGATTCATTGCAAAACCTTTTGGTGCCAATTTTCAGTCTAGATTTCTTGGCATTCATGCCAACATATGTGTGCAGTATCTGCACCAATGTAGGATGGGGGGCGGGGAGGGGGCTTGAAAGTGGAAGTGATACACAAAAGGATCAGGCCTCCTCTGTAAGGCATGACCGTTGCTGTATGACAGAACTTTGTAGATCTCAGGGTTGGATGGATAGAGAAACAAATCGTCAGGCAGGAAGTCAACTCCCGGGTATTTGGTGGTTTGCCTGGAGTTCAGCTTTACGGAGTCAAAAGCCAAGGCACCACAGAAAATGTAAAGCTCACGATTACAACACACATCACTCGTTGACCATACACTGCACAGATCAGGTCCGCCTAATGGTGACGGCCCATTCACGCTTTACAGATTAACGTGGCTCTCCATTCAGCCCAGTTGCAAGGTCTTGGTGTGCTGCAGTGCTAAACGTGACCTTTGGAATCCCATCCATCATGTAGAAGCATCACGGTGGAGATAGGATGGGGGGAAATTAGCAATTTAGAGACTATTTATTGAGCCAATAAAAGCAATTAAAAGAGAACAGAACGACCAGATTGCCAAAGGTATGCAAAAACATGCAGAGGAACCTGACTGCCATCATAAAAATGTCATCTTTACGGGTAAAACACTAGCGCCCATTACCCGTAATGGCTTTTAACTTTCTCCTTCTTATTTACACAATATCGAGTTCTAATGTGGAATTTTAAAAAGCCGCGGTAAGTTATAGCGCCGGGGTCCTGGACAATTAGCCGGGTGCTGCTCGGTAATAGCAATAACGGCCAACTATATGGCGGTGTGTGTAGCTGCATCTCACTGGAGATAATTTCATTGTATTTCTTGTTGTAACAACAGGCTAATTTGCAGGATGTGGTTTAACCACAGATGTTCAATGGAGAATCGGTATATTTTTATTTAACTAGCAAGTTTATTATAGGCATTGAGGGTTCAACACAATGCATTGTTAAATAGGTATAGTGAATAGATTTGGGTTACGTAACGCAATATTGCATATTGACCCTCGTGGCTTTTATCATGGTGGTAATGCTGTGTTGCCACATGCTCACAAATCAAAGTGATTCTGAATTCAAAAAGTAGGAATTTGTTCTACTAATTGTCCCTAAGCAGCACCCTCAAAGACTTACCTTTTCTCTTAACCACTTAAGAACCGGAAGGTTTTCCCCCTTTATGACCAGGCCATTTTTTGCGATACGGCACTGCGTCGCTTTAACTGATAATTACTCGGTCGTGTGAAGCTGTACCCAAACATAATTGATTATCTTTTTTCCACACAAATAGAGCTTTCTTTTGGTCGTATTTGATCACCTCTGTGGTTTTTTCATTCTGTGGATCTGTGTTTTCCCTACTTTAATCATTACCCCACCAGTCATCAGATGATGCTAATACTGTGCTGTTCAATGTTTTCCTTGCTGGAGAGGAAGCTGTACCTGAGGACCTGCAGTGCAAGGACCCCCCCCCCCCCCCACTTCTGCTTCATCCATTCTGTGGATCTGTGTTTGTTCTACTTCAATTTGTACCCCGCCAGGCACCTGATGATGCTACCACTGTGCTGTTCTCTGTTTTCCTTGCTTGAGAGGAAGCTGTACCTGAGGACCTGCTGTGCAAGGACCCCCTACTTCTGCTTCATCAGAAGTAGACAAACACAGTAGATCTGTGTTTGTTCTACTTTTATCATTATCCCACCAGTCATCTGATGATGCCTCTACTGCGCTGTTCACTGTTTTCCTTGCTGGAAAGGAAGCACTTCCTGAGGACCTGCAGTGCAAGCATTTACCTGGCTCTGCTTCATTCATTCTGTAGATCTGTGTTTGCTCTACTTCAATCATCACCCCACCAGTCATCAGATGATGCTAATGCGGTGCTGTTCACTGTTTTCCTTGCTGGAGAGGAAGCTGTACCTGAGGACCTGCAGTGCAAGGACCCCCCTACTTCTGCTTCATCCATTCTGTGGATCTGTGTTTGTTCTACTTCAATCATTACCCCGCCATGCACCTAAAGATGATGCCACTGTGCTGTTCTCCGTTTTCCTTGCTGGAGAGGAAGCTGAACCTGAGAACCTGCTGTGCAAGGACCCCCTACTTCTGCTTCATCCATTCTGCCATTCTGTATATCTGTGTTTGTTCTACTTTTATCATTATCCCACCAGTCATCTGATGAAGCCTCTACTGCACTGTTTACTGTTTTCCTTGCTGGAGAGGAAGCATTTCCTGAGGATCTGCAGTGCAAGTATTTCCCTGGCTTTGCTTCATTCATTCTGTGGATCTGTGTTTGCTCTACTTCAATAATTACCCCACCAGTCATCAGATTATGCTAATACTGTGCTGTTCACTGTTTCCCTTGCTGGAGAGGAAGCTGTACCTGAGGACCTGCAGTGCAAGGATCTCCCTGCTTCTTCTTCATCCATTCTGTGGATCTGTGTTTGTTCTACTTCAATCATTACCCTGCCAGTCACCTGATGATGCCACCACTGTGCTGTTCTCTGTTTTCCTTGCTGGAGAGGAAGCTGTACTTGAGGACCCGCAGTGCAAGGACCCCCTAATTCTGATTCATCCATTCTGCCATTCTGTGGATCTGCGTTTGTTATACTTTTATCATTTTCCCACCAGTCATCCGATGATGTCACTACTGTGCAGTTCATTGTTCTCCTTGCTGGAGAGGAAGCATTTCCTGAGGACCCTCAGTGCAAGGACCCCCCCCCCCTACTTCTGCTTTATCCATTCTGTGGATCTGTGTTTGTTCTACTTTTATCATGACCCCCACCAGCCATGAGATGATGCCTCTACTGTGCAGTTCATTGTTCTCCTTGCTGGAGAGGAAGCATTTCCTGAGGACCCTCAGTGCAAGGACCCCCCCCCCCCCTACTTCTGCTTTATCCATTCTGTGGATCTGTGTTTGTTCTACTTTTATCATGACCCCCACCAGCAATGAGATGATGCCTCTACTGTGCTGTTCACTGTTTTCCTTGCTGGAGAGGAAGCATTTCCTGAGGACCTGCAATGTAATGATCTCCCTGCTTCTCCTTATTCTTAATCCTTTCTGTGGATCTGTGATTTCTCCACCTAGTCCTCCCACCAGTCATCAGATCACCAGCCATCAAGGGGACAGCTCTAAAATGAGGAATCAAAGCCCTGCCTCTACCAAGATGGCTGCCTCCATGCAAAGAGTGCAGAAGTCGATCAGCAGCAGGGAGCCCAGTGGCAGTCCTTTGTCACCTGCTTTTTTGGACACAGCTTCCAGAATGCAGGACCTCTTCAATGAGAAAACTTAAATGCAACCCAAAGTCCATACAGGGATGTAGGTAATGTGCTTAAAATGTAAAGATACAAAATCAGAAGGTTCTGCAAGTGTGCCACTAATAAATGGGATATACAGTATACAACTGTCTTAACATATAGTTGTAAAACCATAGTCCATGGGGCCGTGTGACCTACATTTTTAGTATACGTAGAAATATATCAGGTGTTTATATTTTATTGCTATCAACACTCTTTTAATAATTTGCTTTTTGTACCTTTTATGGCTCTGATAGTGTTTATTTGTTTTTCTACATTTTCTATAGGTACATTTTTCGGGTGTGCTCCCCCGGATTGTGACCAGGAGGGGAACACACAAAAGTCATTTTCAATATTGCTAAATCTGCAGCTTTCAAAAAAAAAAAAAAAAACGAAAAAAACATAAAAGCGTAAACGAATCAATGGAAGAAAATTGATGTTATTGCAATATGATGAGAAATTTGGGTGGATATGAGACTTTTCAGTTCTCTGTATGCGATATCTAAAGTGATCCTGTGATCCATGCCTTGTCACCATTATTGGTAGTTAAAGCAGTTTTGAGCACAAACGTTTTTTTTTTAACTTAATGCATTAAGGTTAACAACCTTCCAATATCTGTCGTCGTCCCCCTCATTCCTAAACACGTACCTGACTCCTCTCCACTGATCCACTGCTGCCCTGGTTGCAGCACCACTAGTCCATAGGGTATAAGGGAGCCATAGGCTTCTCTCTCATCCCGAGCCACACTGTGTGTGGCTATGGATGCACACAGCCCGGCTCAAGAGCATGCCCACACGGGTGGACAGTGCCAGTGGGGGACCACCAAATACCATTACCATACCATTTTTACTATCCAAAGTTAAAACAACAACAAGGGCAGAAGATTTAATAAAAGGAAACTTGAAAAAAATTACTGAAGTTCCGCTTTAACATAGTTACATATATTTTTTTTCCTAGCATGATAAAAAGTATAATACATTTATTATTATTAGTAGTAGTAGTATTCATTATTATTAAAAGAAGGAAAATAGCGGACGGGACTTTAAATGAGGCATATCAAAGAGTCAATGGTGATTATTGGAAGATAAATTAAATTTATTTTGAAAACAACATAAAATCAATAATCCGTAGTATCAAAAATATAAATTTATATTTTTGATACTACGGATTATTGATTTTATGTTGTTTTTTAAAAATAAATTTAATTTATCTTCCAATAATCACCATTGACTCTTTGATATGCCTCATTTAAAGTCCCGTCCGCTATTTTCCTTCTTTTCATATAAAGCAGGGATGGAGGCATATCATTGTTGCATTAGGATTGGGACAGGTCACAAATCCCTTTATTCATTATTATTATTATTTCATTTATATTTTAATACTTTTATATTATACTTATACGCTATATATAAAATACCTATATATTATCATTTTAGTTGTTTAAATATTTATATATTATATTTTTTTTTTTTACAATCATTTTTGATTTTTAGCTTACTGTGGGCCAATACTACTTTTTTTTTTTTTTTTTTAATAGTTCCCACATAATTATGACCACACAGTAGCAGATTCTTTTTATAACTCTGTGCACTGATTTGGGTGGACAAAGAAAACATGTACAGCAGTCCCCATAAAAATTTCATCAAAATAATCCCTGGTGATTCTGCCATGAAGATCCTTGTTTAGGCCCTTTCTGTTTTAGGGTGACAACGCTCCACCCCCCCCCCCCCCCGCCCCCCTAATTGTGCTCCTGTGTTGTCACAGGGAATCTGATGGAGACTACAAGTGGCCATCGTAACACAAATTACTCGGGCCTGGCCCACTGTTGTCACCATCCCTGAGAAATATTGGGCAGCCATCACTGGAATGCATGTAGAAAGAAAGTGGGTGCAAGGAGGCTGCAGGAGATCAGCAGAATTGAGCTGTAACAAAGCATGAAAAAGGGAGGAAACAAGTCTTTTATTTGTGAACAAGGTTTGTAGTGGCAATTGATACACAGTGCACAGTACAAACGAAATCTTCTTCCATTTGAGTTTACATCTACTTTAATTTTTCATTATATAAAATATATATATTTTTTTTAATGGTATGTATATTTAAAAGAAAACCGTTAAAAGACTGCAGTTGCCATAAAAGGCTCTTTTAACTGCGAGCTTCTATGGCCTCATTTATCAGAAGGCAGCCGGTGTTGTACAGGGCTTCCCGCTGAATGGCTTTGTGACTTCAAGGACTCGTGGAGGACGGCTACATGACCCAGCAAATGTATTCTGAAATAAAATATTTTCATACTTTCTGCAATGGCCGTGTAGGAAGATGAACCTGTTAACATCTTTCAGCTCCAGCAAATGCAGCGCAATAAAATAATTCCATTCTGCACGGCTCTTGGTTTCTGCTTCTTAGAAATTCTCCGAGATATCGGGTCTAAAGGGAGGAAATCAAGAGAAAGAAACATTTAAAGGGGAAGAATAGAAGAAGAGTGTTCATAAAGAGGAAACATTCTAGAATATATCAATGTATCATATCTGGGCTGAATCCAGCCTGTGTGATCTGGGGGTGCCGTAAAAAAAATCAAGGGAGCTTTTTCTCCTCTCCAACCCTCTTCTGTCCATCTCTCCTCCCCTCTTCTCTCCAACCTTCTTTTCTCCATCTATCCTCCCCTATTCTCTCCATCTTTCCTCCCCTCTTTTCTCCATCTCTCCTACCCTCTTCTCTCTTCTCCAACCCTCTTCTCTCCATCTCTCCTCCCCTCTCCTCTCCAACCCTCTTCTCTCCATCTCTCCTACACTCTTCTCTCCATCTCTCCTCCCCTCTCCTCTCCAACCCTCTTCTCTCCATCTCTCCTCCCTTCTCCTCTCCAACCCTCTTCTCTCCATCTCTCCTCCCCTCTCCTCTCCAACCCTCTTCTCTCCATCTCTTCTCCCCTCTCCTCTCCAACCCTCTTCTCTCCATCTCTCCTCCCCTCTTCTCTCCATCTCTCCTCCCCTCCCCAACCCTCTTCTCTCCATCTCTCCTTCGCTCTCCTCTCCATCTCTCCTCCCCTCTCCTCTCCAATCCTCTCCTCTCCATCTCTCCTCCCTATCTCTTCTCCCTTCTCCTCTCCAAACTTCTTCTCTACATCTGTCCTCCCCTCTCCTCTCCAACCCTCTACTCTCTATGTCTCCTCTCCAACCTTCTTCTCTCCATCTCTCCTCCCCTCTCCTCTCCATCTCACCTCCTCTCTCTTTTCCAACCCTCTTCTCTCCATCTCTCCTTCCAACTCCCATCCAACCCTCTTCTCTCCATCTCACCTCCCCTCTCCTCTACAACCCTCTTCTCTCCATCTCTCCTCCCCTCTCCTCTCCACCCCTCTTCTCTTCAACCCTCTTCTCTCCATCTCACCTCCTCTCTCTTTTCCAACCCTCTTCTCTCCATCTCTCCTCCCCTCTCCCCTCCAACCCTCTTCTCTCCATCTCTCCTCCCCTCTCCTCTCAAACCCTCTTCTCTCAATCCCTCCTCCCCTCTCCTCTCCAACCCTCTTCTCTCCAACCCTCTTCTTTACATCTCTCCTCTCCAACCCTCTTCTCTCCATCTCTCCTCTCCAACCTTCTTCTCTCCATCTTTCTTCTCCAACCTTCTTCTCTCCCTCCCTCCTCCCCTCTCCTCTTCATCTCTCCTCCCCTCTCCTCTCCAACCTTCTTCTCTCCATCTCTCCTCCCCTCTCCTTTCCTCTCCAACCCTCTTCTCTACATCCCTCCTCCCCTCTCCTCTCCAATCCTCTTCTCTCCATCTCTCCTCCCCTCTCCTTTCCTCTCCAACCCTCTTCTCTACATCTCTCCTCCCCTCTCCTCTCCATCTCACCTCCCCTCTCCTTTCCAACCCTCTTCACTCCATCTTTCTTCCCCTCTCCCCTCCAACCCTCTTCTTTCCATCTCTCCTCTCCAACCTTCTTCTCTCCATCTCTCCTTTCCAACCTTCTTCTCTCCATCTCTGCTCTCCAACCCTCTTCTCTCCATCTCTCCTCTCCAACCTTCTTTTTTCCCTCACTCCTCCCCTCTCCTCTTCATCTCACCCCCCCTCTCCTCTCCAACCCCCTTCTCTCCATCTCTCCTCTCCTTACCTCTCCTACCCTCTTCTCTACATCTCTTCTCCCCTCTCCAACCCTCTTTTCTTCATCTCTCCTCTCCAACCTACTTTTCTCCATCTCTCCTCCCATCTCCTCTCCATCCCTCTTCTCTCCATCTCTCCTCCCCTCTACTTTCCTCTCCAACCCTCTTCTCTCCATCTCTCCTCCCCTCTACTTGACTCTCCAACCATCTTCTCTACATCTCTCCTCCCCTCTCCGCTCCAACCCTCTTCTCTCCATCTCTCCTTCCCTCTCCTTTCCTCTCCAACCCTCTTCTCTACATTTCTCCTCCCCATCTCACCTCCCCTCTCCTTTCCAACCCTCTTCTCTCCATCTTTCTTCCCCTCTCCCCTCCAACCCTCTCCTCTCCATATCACCTCCCCTCTCCTCTCCAAACCTCTTCTCTCCATCTCTCCTCCCCTCTCCTCTCCAACCCTCCTCTCTCCATCTCTCCTCCCCTCACCTCTCCAACCCTTTTCTCTCCACCTCTCCTCTTCTCTCTTCTTTTTTCTTTCGCTCCTCTCCTGCTCTTCTCTCTTTCTCACTTCTCTTTCTCTCTTCTCCTCTTCTATCCAGTGGTGGCTGGTGCACAATATTGTGGGGGGGTCACCCGCACTACACCCCCCCCCGCGTGCGCTCGATCAGTGATTCACTCTCACACACACCCCCCCCTGTGCACGATCGATCGGGAATGTGACGATGGACTCACACCCTCCCCCCCGGCGCCCTTACTTTATGCTGCCAGGCTGCAGTACAGGTGCAGGGAGGAGACCAATGGCAAACTGAATCCAGGGTAGTGCTCCAGGAAGAGGTTGTTGCTGATAGGACTGTTGCTTCTCCTCCCGGCCTAACAGGAAGCGGGTCCTGAGACCCCATTGGCCCGGGAGTCTCATCAATGGGGATCATGCTTTCATGCTCTCCTTCAGTATGTCACAGTACATGTTGGCATTCATGGTTCCCTCAATGAACTGTAGCTCCTGAGTGCCGGCAGCTCTCATGCAGCCCCAGACCATGACACTCCCACCACCATGCATGACTGTAGACAAGACACACTTGTCTTTGTACTCCTCACCTGGTTGCCCCCACACACGCTTGTCACCATCTGAACCAAATACATTTATCTTGGTCTCATCAGACCACAGGACATGGTTCCAGTAATCCATGAGCTTAGTCTTATCTTCAGCAAACTGTTTGCAGGCTTTCTTGTGCATCATCTTTAGAAGAGGCTTCCTTCTGGGACAACAGCCATGCAGACCAATTTGATGCAGTGTGCCGCGTATGGTCTGAGGACCGACAGGCTGACCCCCCACCCCTTCAACCTCTGCAGCAATGCTGGCAGCACTCATATGTCTATTTCCCAAAGACAACCTCTGGATATGACGCTGAGCACGTGACCTCAACTTCTTTGGTGGACCACGGCGAGGTCTGTTCTGAGTGGAACCTGTCCTGTTAAACGGCTGTATGGTCTCGGCCACCATGCTGCAGCTCAGTTTCAGGGTCTTGGCAATCTTCTTATAGCCTAGGCCATCTTTATGTAGAGCAACAATTCTTTTTTTCAGATCCTCAGAGAGTTCTTTGCCATGAGGTGCCATGTTGAACTTCCAGTGACCAGTATGAGAGAGTGAGAGCGATAACACCAAATTTAACACACCTGCTCCCCATTCACATCTGAGACCTTGTAACACTAACGAGTCACATGACACCAGGGAGGGAAAATGGCTAATTGGGCCCAATTTGGGCATTTTCACTTAGGGGTGTACTCACTTTTGTTGCCAGCGGTTTAGACATGAATGGCTGTGTGTTGAGTTATTTTGAGGGGACAGCAAATTTACACTGTTATACAAGCTGTACACTCACTACTTTACATTGTAGACAAGTGTCATTTCTTCAGTGTCGTCGCATGAAAAGATAGAATAAAAGATTTACAAAAATGTGAGGGGTGTACTCATTTGTGTGCGATACTGTAGGATGCTTGAAATGAGCTTTAAAGCTTATTTTAGGTTTTAGTAATTCAGTTTACAGATACTTTTATGAAACCGAGCAAGATTTGTTTCTTCACTTCCCAAGAATGGCGGGACACCAACCTCAGGTCAAACTGGCGTATAATAGGTAAGTTTGTGCAGAATAAATTGTTCCCACTGGTGTCGTGCCTATCAATGTTGTTGTAAGCTTAGCGCTACAGAAACAAATCTTCTTTCGGCAAAATTGCTATTTTATTCTTCCCCTCTAAATCCTCAATGGGAAGTCATTTTAAATATAATACGTTTCTCTGCGCTCAATGTGAAAACGAATAGAATGAATTGCCTGAAGTTTCCTCCAACGAGGAGGAATCCGCAGCAGCGTCCCCAGGTCAGCTGCACGGTGAGATTTTGAAGTCTTAGATTTACAACGCTCTAAAACCATTCTGTCCCGGGAGCAGCCTGCTGCCATGTGTCCTGATTTGTTAGCACCCCATAAATCAAAATGTCAGCGAGAAAAACAGCCCCAATTATGACGTGAATAGCAATAGGCACAGGAGAGAGAGGAGATAATTCACGCGGCTAAAAAGATGTTTTTATTTTCTTGTTGGGCTGTCGGTAACCATCAACACCTGTGCCTTCTCGTCAGAAAAAAAAAAAAAATGGAACCGCTAAATTAAAACAAAGTCGCGGCAGATGTTTTCTATGATCATATCCATTTTTCAGAGTGGGGCTGCAGATTATTGCTTTGCTGAACGGATGGGATCTGGACAGAGCATTGCACTGACTTTACCACTGCTCAAAGGGAACAAAGACTTATGCCGCGTACACATGAGCGCACTTTTTCGTTTGAAAATCTGACGGACTTTAGATTTGGTAAATGTTTCAAAACTTTACGTTCCTACCGAAGAGTCCGAAGAACGTTCCTACCGAAGTTCCTACCGAAAAGTCCACTCGTCAGTGTGCTAGTCTGACGGACAAAAACCGACGCTAGGGCAGCTATTGGCTACTGGCTATCGACTTCCTTATTTTAGTCCGGTGTACGTCATCACGTACCAATCCGTTGGACTTTGGTGTGATTGTGTGTAGGCAAGTCCGTTTGTTCGGAAAGCCCGTCGGAAGTCCGCCCAAAGTCTGTCGGATAGACCGTCGGACCAGTCCGGTCAAAAAGTCCGCTCGTGTGTACGCGGCATTATGTTGGCGCTTGTTGGTGGTAAGTCCGACCGTGTGTGCGCTCTGCAGCCCCCTCACCCCAAAGCACCTTGTCCCCATGTTGATGAGGACAAGGGTCTCTTCCCGACAACCCTGGTCGTTGGTTGTCGGGGTCTGCAGGCGGGGCGCTTATCGGAATCCGGGATAACGTTATGACGTCACCGCGCGGGGCATGATGGGGCGGTGATGTCATAAGGGGCGGGGTCACCGGATGACATCACATGGTGACCACGCCCCATGCCTATATAAGTCGGTGCGCACCGCGCACATGGCATTACAGCGGGAGAGAGCGTTGTGTCAACATCGGAAGAAGACCGGAGGGAAGAAGACGACGGAGAAGACTGGGCCAATGCTAGCAAAAGAGCGGGCAAAAGAGCAGAAGATAGCGAAGGAGCCTGGCAGAAGACACTGGAGAGCGGGAAAAGAACTGGAGACCGGGAGAAGAGGCCGGAGAGAGCGGAGAAGTTGGAAGAGACCCCCCAAGTCGGAAGAGATCCCCGGAGCTGCCTAATAAATTACTTTAAAAACCAGTCTAGTGTGTTTTTTTTATTGACACTTTTTTCCCCAGGTGAGTGGGTAGGGGTACGATGTACCCCATACTCATTCACATAGGGTGGGGGGCCCCCGGATTCCGATAAGCCCCCCGCCCGCAGACCCCAACTACCAACGACCAGGGTTGTCGGGAAGAGGCTCTTGTCCTCATCAACATGGGGACAAGGTGCTTTGGGTGGGGGGGCCGCAGGGCGTCTCCCTGCTCCAAAGCACCCACCCCCCCATGTTGAGGACATGCGGCCTGGTACGGTTCAGGAGGGGAGGTCGCTCGCTCATCCGCACCCCCTTTCCTGACCGGCCAGGCTGCGTGCTCGGATAAGGGTCTGGTATGGATCTTAGGGGGACCCCCACGCCGTTTTTTTGGCGTAGGGGGGTTCCCCTTAAAATCCATACCAGACCCAAGGGCCTGGTATGCTCTTGGAGGGGGAACCCATGACTTTTTTTATTTAGAATTTGGCGTGGAGTTACCCCTCAAGATCATCAGAACACAAGTCGCATGCCAAAGTCTGATCATGCAAGACGGCGATCCGACTTTGATCCGACTTCAATGATAGTCAATGGGCTGAAATGGGATCAAAGTCAGACCAAAGTAGTACAGGGAGCATTTTCAAAGTCGGACCGACTTGTGTCGGACCAGATAAGATGGCCCCCATAGGGAAACATTGATTTTCACACGTCATGCGACATGAGCTCCCAATGTCGGAGCGTTTGTCGTACCAGTGTGAACCCGGCCTAAATGTCTTTGTATGCTGCGGCATTAACTGGAACCACCTGAACTCAATTACACTATATTGCCAAAAGTATTGGGACGCCTGCCTTTACACGCACATGAATTGTAATGGTATCCCAGTCTTAGTCCGTAGGGTTCAATATTACGTTGGCCCACCCTTTGCAGCTATAACAGCTTCTCTTCTGGGAAGGCTGTCCACAAGGTTTAGGAGTGTGTCTATGGGCATGTTTGACCATTCTTCCAGAAGCACATTTGTGAGGTCAAGCACTGATGTTGGCTCACAGGCTCCACTTTAATTCATCCCAAAGGTGTTCTATCAGGTTGAGGTCAGGATGCTGTGCAGGCCAGTCAAGCTCCTCCACCCCAAACTTGCTCATCCATGTCTTTATGGACCTTGCTTTGTGCACTGGTGCGCAGTCATGTTGGAACAGGAAGGGGCCATCCCCAAACTGTTCCCACAAAGTTGGGAGCATGAAATTGTCCAAAATGTCTTGGTATGCTGACGCCTTAAGAGTTCCCTTCACTGGAACTAAGGGGCCAAGCCCAACCCCACACCATAATACTCCCTCCACCAAATGATTTGGACCAGTGAACAAAGCAAGGTCCATAAAAGTCATGGATGAGCGAGTTTGGGGTGGAGGAGCTTGACTGGTCTGCACAGAGTCCTGACCTCAACCCCATGTTGGCAATACTAGGGGATATGTTTATAAAAAAAAAAAAATAAATAAAGCATAGCTTTTTATCTATCAAAACTGCATGTAAATGGAGCAAAATTAAATTTTCTGTATTCTCTGCATTTCGAATGTGGGAATGGAGAATTACAGCATTATGACCACTAGATGGAACTGATGAGCGCACTTATTTCCTATGATGGTCATCGTCATCTAGTGGCCATAATGCAGTATTTTCTGCATTCACACATTCAAAACGCAGATAATATTCAATTTTGCCCCATTCATGAAGAACAAATTTACATACAGTTTCAATAGATGAATAGCTATGCATTTTTTTTAATACACCTGTCTGTTATACTGCGGCAGGTTGGCATGGCTGCGTGAATTGCCGTAGGTGTATGTCGGCCGCTTTAAGAGCTATAGGGGGCAGGCGCGCGTCGCCGGAGCCAATGCACGTGTCTGGCGGCCACGATGTTTGGCGGCGACCCGCAATCGCTCCTCCGGGAGCCAGAACGGGGATAAATGTCAATGTAAACAGACAAATCCCAGTTCTGTCAGGGAAGTAGAGAGAGATCTGCTGTTCCTAGTGATCAGGAACAGCGATCTCTCTCTACTCCCAGTCAGTCCCCTCCCCTCGCAATTAGAAACACCTCCCTAGGACACACTTAACCCCTTGATTAGCCCCCTAGTGTTATCCCCTTCCTTGCCAGTGACATTTATACAGTAATCAGTGGCTATTTTTAGCCATTTTTTAAATGTCAATGGTCCCAAAAAAGTGTCAAAAGTGTCCGCAGCAATATCGCAGTCCCACTAAAAATCTCAGATCACCGCCATTACTGGTAAAAAAAAAAAAAAATTAAAAATAAAATAAAAATGCCATAAATACATCCCCGATTTTGTAGAAGCTATAACTTTTGTGCAAACCAATCAATATATGCTTATTGCGATTTTTTTTTTTTACCAAAAATAAGTAGAAGAATACGTATTGGCCTAAACGAATTATACAAGATTTTTATAGCGCCAACAGTTTACGTAGCACTTTAAACTGATGAAGAAATTTTATTTTTATTTTTTTTTATAATTTTTTTGGATATTTATTAAAGCAAAAAGTAAAAAAATTGGGATTTTTTCAAAATTGACGCTCTTTTTTTTGTTTATAGCACAAAAAATAAAAATGCAGAGGTGATCAAATACCACCAAAAGAAAGCCCTATTTGTGGGGAAAAAAGGACTTCAATTTAGTTTGGGTACAACATCGCACGGCCGCGCAACTGTCAGTTAAAACGACGCAGTGCCGTATCGCAAAAAAATGGCCTGGTCAGGAATGTGGTAAATCCTTCCGGGGCTGAAGGGGTTAAACAAAGACAACTGCAAGCAGACAGAGGAGGGGAGGGAATTAGTTCCAAAACAGACCTTGTCTTTCCAAAGCAGGGAAAGACTTGAAAGAGGTCCAAATCCCCGGATTCTTCCAAACATAAACATTCACATCATTACATTTTGATTTTTTTTTTTTTTTTAATTTAAATTCCCAAATGACCACGTTGTAGAGACACAATTCAAAATGGAGCAGTAAAGGATTAGTAAAGTCATTTGTACGATAGCAGCAGCTCTAGTGGGTGGAAAATGAGGGTAAAAAAACTCAGCTAAGTGCTAAAATGCAAATTTGAAATGTACGTAGCATCTGTATGTTCAGGGTCATTTAACTCTTCTAAAAAAATAAATAAAAAAGAAAATAAAAAAAAAAAAATTTACAAGAAGAAAAAAAAAAAAAAAGTCTCCTTTCTGCTTCCAAAGTGAAGCTGAGCGTTGATCTGTCATATCCCAGCTGTTGTAAATAAGTAATTTATAAGTGTGCAATTTACTGAATGCCTATGAAAGTTCATTTAACACTGATACAAAGACAGCTTGGATGCAAAATTACATTTTTATTGCACATTGTGATAAGTTTAATGTAAACAGCTAGGTATTGCTTCCTCAGCAAGTAAAGTCTCCTTTTTTAATAGCCAAGAAAATGTGAATTTAAATAAAAGGCAGGCAAAAAATTTGCATAATTATTTAAAATACATCAATGTCTATTGGTATCAGTAACAGCTAATGACAGTGTGGCGAAACATGCTATTACGAGACGTCGCCTTGTACTCGCTGCTCGAAGGGAAAAAAACGGGACGGTGGAAAAGTACAAGCAGCGAATGACAGAATTTATATATATAGGCCGCTGTTAAATATATATCAGGCGCGTGCAGTTTTTTTTTTTCGCTGTGATAGTTTCTGAGCTCTGGGCATCTTTAACCGTTTCGCTACTAGAACTTTTTACCTTTTTTAGGTTTTATTTATTTTATTTTTTATTTATTTTTTAATTATAAAATGCATATTTTTTACATGAAAAAAAAAATTTGCTAGATCTAGCACCCGGTACGCATGCCCCAGATCTTCTACTGGGTGCCTTGGGTCTCCTTTGAGATCTGGAGATGATACATTCTATGCATGATACGGTTTTGAAATATTGTATCATTTCTCTACTCAATCCTTCTATTATTTATTTTGTTATCAAAATGTAACGTTATAGTTTTTTAGACTAATTCATTTTTGCTCATTTAAAGCGGGGGTCCATCTATCTAACGTTTTTTTTTTTTTTTAGTTTATTCACAAACTTTTCTTCTCAGCATTACATACTCACATATTGTGTGTAATATGTCTGCCTGTGTCAGATTTCATTGGAAAGAATAACTTATATTATTCACTGCAGGCGGTTTCCATCTTCATTGTGGGCATTTGAAGCCCACAAGCATTTATTTCCTGGATGTGGTGAATGCTGTGCTCCCAGCATTCACTGCTTGTTCCCGCACATGCTCAGTGGCATCCTGGGAAGCCTGAGACTAGCTCCCAGGAGTCTGGGAGAGGCTAGAAACACGCCTACTCCCACGGGAGGAGAACCAGGAAGTGCAAAGAAGAATAGAAAAATAAAAGGTAATTAAAAAATTTTTAATTGGCATGTCAGCATCTAGGCAAGGAAGAGAATACATACAGATATTGTTCAAAATTTGGGTGGAACCCCGCTTTAAAAAGCTTATAATATGATGACAACCTGAAATAAAAAAATGTATTATTTTATTTTAGTTTTTTTTTAGTTTTTTGAAAAATTATAAAATGCACACTTTTTACATGAAAATTTTTTTGCTAGATCTAGCACCCGGTACACATGCCCTAGATCTTCTACTGAGTGCCTTGGGTCTCCTTTGAGATCTGGAGATGATACATTCTATGCATGATACCGTTTTGAAATATTGTATCATTTAACTACTTAATCCTTCTATTATTTATTTTGTTATCAAAATGTAACATTATAGTTTTTTAGACTAATTCATTTTTGCTCATTTAAAAAGCTTATAATATGATGACAACCTAAAAAAAAAAATGTATTATTTTGTGTGACGCTGTACCCAAATAAAATTGATGTCCTTTTTTCCCACAAATAGAGCTTTCTTTTGGTGGTATTTGGGCGATTTTTATTTTTTGTGCTATAAACAAACAAAGAGCAACAATTTTGAAAAAAAAATATATATATTTTTTACTTTCTGCTATAATACATATCCAAAAAAATATATATAAAGAAACTATATTATTCATCAGTTTAGGCCAATTCTGCTACATATTTTAGGTAAAAAAAAAAAAATCGCAATAAGCAAATTGATTGGTTTGCGCAAAAGTTATCGTTTCTACAAACTATGGGATACATTTAGGGACTTTTATTTTTTTCAATTTTTTTTTACTAGTAATGGCGGCGATCTGCAATTTTTAGCGGGACTGCGACATTGCGGCAGACAGATTGGACACTTTTTTGGGACCAGTGACATTTATACAGCGATCAGTGCTAAAAAAAAAATGCGTGACTGGCAGGGAAGGGGTTAACACTAGGGGGCGATCAAGGGGTTAACTGTGTTCCCTGGGTGTGTTCTAACTGTAGGGGAGGTGGGCTGCCAGGGACATGACAGAGATTACTGTTCCCAATCACTGGGAACAGAAGATCTCTGACATGTCTCCTGTCAGAACGGGGATCCGCTTGTTTACACAGGCAGATCCCCGTTCTGCCTCTGTAATAGGCGATCGCGGGTCGCCAGCGGACATCGAGTGCGCCTGACCCGCGGGCACGCTCCCACAGTGTGCAGTGTGCCCGCCCGCTACTGTGTCTGTGCGAAACGCTGAATGCCAACCTGCCGCAGTATATCTCTGTGAGCTGGTCAGTTAAATATGGCATTACAAAAAACCTATCACCAGCTTGTTAATAGGAAAAGTAAACCTTGGCAGCTTGGGTCAGAGGGTCCCTTCATGGTTTCTTGCATCAGGGCCCTGAAGGTTCTAGTTACACCTCTGATAAGAATTGATAGGAAATTATACCAAAGGGGGCAATTGTAGATAGCAATCTAACCCTTTTCCCAACTCTATTCAATTTTTAATAAAATGTACTTAACCACTTCTGGACCGCCCACCATGGATATATGTCGCTACTTTACTACGTCAGAAACTCCAATTACTTAACTTCAGATTTCTTTAAACCATCAGCAATTGGAAATTTTGACGAATTGCTGTTTAGACACAACACCGGCAACCGAATAGAGTCCGGTGCATGATATTAGGAGCGGAGATTGTAACTCTGATACTGGGCAACAAAATGGCCACTCCGAGGCCGCGACAACTTTGTCCTCATAAGCCGCTGTGCTGTCAAAACAGCGAAATCTTCCTGCACCAAACTGTATTCGCTTGCCGGTGTTGTGTCCAAACAGCAATTCTTCAAAATCTCCAATTACTGATGGTTTAAAGAAACTGGACGTGACATGGTTGGAGTTTCTGATGAGTTGGCTAATTTGACAGAACACTGGCAGTCCTCTTTCACATGAAATTGGTCTCAGTGGAGCATTCGCCACAAGATCACTTTTACAGGTGGTTGGAGAGGTTTTTTAAAGGGACAGTGTAAAAATAAAAAGTAAAATAAATAAGAAAGAAATACATTTAACCACTAGAGATCCGCGCTATAGCCGAATGTCGGCTACAGCGCGGACCTGCTTTGCCAGGACGATGTCTATTTACGTCGTCCCGTGCACGAGTGGCCTGCGCGCCCCCTGCAGGGCGCACGTGGCACGCTCTGTGATCAGCGAGTCTATGAGTCTCGCCTGATCACAGCTCGGAGTAAGGGGTCGATCCCGTCCCCTTACCACATAATCAGCTGTCAGCCAATGACAGCTGATCATGTGATGTCAACAGAGCCGGTAATTGGCTATTTTTTCTCCTCGTGCTGACAGCGTGTGGAGGAAAAAAAAGCCGATCACCGGCGGCCATGAGAGGGACATCAGTCCCGATCACGGACATCTGCCGCCAGATCACCAGTGCCCACCTGTGCCCCCTGCCAGTGCCACCTAGTAATAGGCAGCAGTGCCACCTACCAGTGCCCATTAGCGCCACCCATCAGTGCCAACAGTGCCACCCATTAGTGCCCACAGTGCCACCCATCAGTGCCCACAATCAGTGCCTCAACAACAGTGCTGCACATCAGTGCCACCTATCAGTGCCCATCAGTGTCACCTACCAGTGCCCATAAGTGCCCATCAGTGCCGCCCATCAGTGCCGCCCATCACTGCCCATCAGTGCCGCCCATCAGTGCCGCCCATCAGTGCCGCCCATCAGTGCCACCCATCACTGCCCATCAGTGCCACCCATCAGTGCCACCTATCAGTGGTACTTATCAGTGCCCATCAGTGCCACCCAACAGGGGCTATCAGTGCCGCCTTATCTGTGCCCATTAGTACCGCCTTATCTGTCCCCATTAGTGCCGCCTTATCTGTGATTATCAGTCTTGCCTTAACTGTGCCCATCAGTGCTGCCTTAACTGTGCCTATCTGTGCCCATCAGTGCCCACCAGCGCATATCAATGAAGGAGAAAAAATACCTGTTTGCAAAATTTTATAACAAACTATGAAACATGATTTTTTTTTTTTTTTTCAAAATTTTCCATCTTCTTTTGTTTGTTTAGCAAAAAATAAAAATCCCAGCTGTGATTAAATACCACCAAAAGAAATCTCTGTTTGTGGGGAAAAAAATGATTAAAATTTCATTTGGGTACAGTGTTGTATGACCACGCAATTGTCATTCAAAGTGCGTCAGCGCTGAAAGCTGAAAATTGGTCTGGGCAGGAGGGGGGTTTAAGTGCCCAGTAAGCAAGTGGTTAAAGTGTCACGTCCCTCCGAGCTCTCGAACAGAAGCAAGCGCATTTGCGCATCAAATATGTAAACGGTGTTCAAACCACGCACATGTGAGGTATCTCCGCGTTCGTTAGAGCGAGAGAAATAATTCTAGTACAAGACCTCCTCTGTAACTCAAAACTGGTAACCTGTAAAAATTTTTACACATCACCTAGGAAGGTTTTCAAGTGCCAAAGTTTGTCGCCATTCCACGAGCGGGCGCAATTTTGAAGGGTGACATGTTAGGTATCAATTTACTCGGTGTAACATTATCTTTCACATCATAGAAAAAATTGGGCCAACTTTACTGTTGTCTTTTTTTTAATTTAAAAAAAGTGTATTTTTTCCAAAACAAAATTGCGTTTGTAAGACCGCTGCGCAAATACGGTGTGACATAAAGTATTGCAACAATCTCCATTTTATTCTCTAGGGTGTCTAATACAAAAAAAATATATATAATGTTTGGGGGTTCTAAGTAATTTTCTAGCAAAAAAAAAAATGATTTTAACCTAACAAGTGTACAAAAGAGGCTTCATCCTTATGTGTCAATGTTACATTTGACTTTCACAGAGTAATAGGTGGTCACGGCACACAAAGGTGACAACCCAGGTGCAGCCCATATAAAGTATGCATAACAATAATCTATAAACAGGTACATTCCTTGGCAACAGAGATAACATTAAAATGTGTAGTACATTCAGGTCAATGCTTTGGCAGGGTGGAGCATGCCTTTCCCAAGACCACTGAGATCTTCATTTTATGTATTGTATGTCAGTAGAGATTTTTATTATAAGTATGGGGGGTTCTCAGATGGAGAACTTATGAAATATCTGGGTGAGCAAAGTGGAGAAAGATTTTCTTTGTTTTCTTTGCGGGAGTTTGTCCTTGTATCTGAATGGCGGGACAATGCTCTATGGGAAGAGTCAGCGGAGGGATGCTGAATGTGGCGCTCTCAGAAACAAGATTTTCTTTATTCAAGTTCTTAAAGTTTTTTGAAGTATCATACAACAGAAAATGTAAAAAAATAATATGACAAGACGGCGAAAGAAGAATAAGAGAAGGCGGCCTTCAATCTTCTTCTTATGTCATTGATAAAAACACAACCTTGAACTACAGATATGTAATATAGAGTGTTGTTGTATGAGGATTACAAGGACAGTTCAATTGTATAGGAGATATAAATGCATACAGTATTATTATCTTTAATAAATAATGAAGTGTCACTAAACCCACTTCATAAAAAACTCTCAATAAATGGTGTATTACATGCTGTTCATACTCACTCAGTCACCATGAGATTCCTTTTCTGTATTCTGCAAAAAAAACTGGTTGATCCTGCTGCTCTCTCTCTCCCCCTTCTGTCCATGTCCCCAATTCAGCTAAGGAAAGACCATTGGCAGCTCTGGACATGCTCAGTTTTCAGTGAGTTTCTATGCTGAGCATTACCTCCCTATCACATCTGAGAAGCGCGTGTGACTATAAAGTCACACGTGTGGGGCGTATACACAGTGCTAAATGACAGCCCACTCCCTCCCTCCTCCTCCATGCCAACTAACCAGCTAAAACACAATGGGGGTGGGATATTACATCTTGACTGATGGAGGCTTCGCCTCCCTGTTATTCTAATGCCCCGTACACACGATCGGACATTCCGACAACAAAATCCATGGATTTTTTTCCAATGGATGTTGGCTCAAACTTGTCTTGCATAAACACGGTCACACAAATCTTGTCGGAAATCCTGAACGTCAAGAACGCGGTGACGTACAACACGTACGACAAGCCGAGAAAAATGAAGTTCCATAGCCGGTGCGGCTCTTCTGCTTGATGCAGAGCGTGGAACTTTGTGTGTCGGAATTGTGTAAACACGATCGGAATTACGACAACAGCTTTTGTTGTAGAAAAAAAAGACTCTGGCTGGAGGGGCGTGACACAGCCTGTGACTGCCAGAAATCCGCAAATATATATTTGTATGACAAATTAAAACAGTTTATTGATATTATTTATTTATGTTTACATTGTATTCCAATGGCTACTTTTTTATTTTAAACATCTGACCAGCAGCAGAGTGTCAGAAAGCATGAAATCAGACCAAGACAGAAGTACAGTTAAATCGCACTTGTTTAATAATAAAAGTAAAAAGAACAAACTTAGTCAAAACATAGCCAAAGTTCAGTAACCGGAACGGATAACCAGCCAAGCCAGAAGTCAGGGATCAACGTAGTGAAACAGCAAGCAGGATCTGGAGCCAGAAGGGATGTCAGCAAAGCAAGTCTTTGAATAGGAAACACAGGCGATCGTCTCTGTGATGTTGACCAAGGCGAAGGCAGAGCTCCTCTGGACTGGACAGCTTAGGTAGGCAGGACTGACGAGCAGGATATCATCAACAGCTGAGTAACTGTGGGGAGAGATGGGAGCTGGCAATTAGCCGACAGCTGAGCGGCCAGTTCGGAGAAAGAAGGGCTGAGCCCAGCCCTGACACAGAGGACTAGAAGCTCCTCCTGCTTATGTTGCCCTGCAGACAGGCTGGGAGAGAGCTGGGTCATGTGACAGCTTTATATCGATTATGAAAAAGGTCCTTCAATGTTTTTTTTAAATTCAAATAATTACAGTGCCATCATCCACATAAATAGAAGGGACAATGTAAATTAAACAGCGTGTGTTTGGTATCACTTTAACCATGAACTTTTTCCATCTTGCTGACATGGTTGGACGTGACAGTGCCTGTCATGGGCGGACTCTCACGGCCCGGGCAGGGGCCACGCCCCTTGCCTCGTCAGCCTTACGTGACGTTGGCGGCAATCACCGACGCAGATGAGCTGCATATCAGGTGTCTCCTCTCGTGCAGTCCTTCTCTTCACTCATATACAAATGCCGCATTGATGCAGACGCTGTATTCCTTTTGGACAAATTCTTTTTGGACAATTTTTGTTTCTAGCAATCTAAGGTACTACATTTTTGACTATTCTTTCCAAAGTTTTTTATTCTCTCAAAACCTCCCCCTTTTTTAGTTACCACACCTTTGGTATATCTTAGTGGACTTATCTATCCATTTCAGATATTCCTCACCATTTGAAGCTCATGGTCACCATATTGCGGAAATAATATGCACCAAGTGGAGGATACCTGTGTGCGTCTGTCGTGTGTTGGTGTCTCTGTCGCCTCAGCTCCGGAAAGGGGCAATGCTTGTTGACCCGATGCCTGCACTTCACCACAGCTTGGTCACGTATGTAAATCTCTAGAAACTGACTTGTTGCCCCTTCTGGTTATTAACCAGCCCACTTTCTGATGCTACTTACCTTGTTATTTCAGAAATCCTAGAGCATTCGCCCCTGAAGAAGTGTATTTCACAGAAACGCGTCGGGCACGATGGATGCAGCCCCTGTGCGCTTTTTAGGATTCTATTTTTATGAAATACTTATGTATCTATTTTCAATTCATTTTCTACATTATCATGGTCTGTGATTTTTATATGTACAATCTCCATATGACATACGTGTTAGTTACTTATTACTGAAATGTAGTGTTGCTTGTTCTTTGTGCATGTGCATGTATATAGGCTATGCTTGGCGCATATGCACCGGTAACCCTTCACACGTTGAAGGTATATATCAGCATGAATCACATGTAATAAATTGTATTTTACTCTCAACCCCAATCTGTCAACTGTTTCATTTAAAGTCCCATTTCCCCCTTTTTTGTTTTTGTTTCTCTGAATCCGGGATGGAGGCACTACCCCGAGCCTCACTCAAAGTCCCAAACCCTTATTTAAGACGAGCAGGATATCATCAACAGCTGAGTAACTGTGGGGGGAGATGGGAGCTGGCAATTAGCCGACAGCTGAGTGGCCAGTTCGGAGAAAGAAGGGCTGAGCCCAGCCCTGACACAGAGGACAAGAAGCTCCTCCTGCTTATGTTGCCCTGCAGACAGGCTGGGAGAGAGCTGGGTCATGTGACAGCTTTATATCGATTATGAAAAAGGTCCTTCAATGTTTTTTTTTAAATTCAAATAATTACAGTGCCATCATCCACATAAATAGAAGGGACAATGTAAATTAAACAGCGTGTGTTTAGTATCACTTTAACCACGGTTCATACGATTTTTTTTGTAGTGAATATAAGAAACAATTAGAATGTAGTATGTAGCGGTGGGTGCAGATCGGCTACCTATCCTAATGACCAGGATCTCCGAAGAGTCTGTTCCTGACTAAGGTGGGTGGTGGAAGTGGAGGGTCCTTCAGCCACCAAATCCCGATCTTCACAGAGTCACCTCTAGGGCCAAAGGTTAAGCTTTCCAAGTACAGGGCAGAGTACACCTTTTCTATCCAAAGGCCTGTGGTAGGGGGTTGGCCAGGTACAGTTCTGGTTGTCGCTATCCGGAAATGAGGGTCATCAGAGGGAAGCTTCAAATTCTGAGGAGACCCAACTTGGCTCAGGTGACCATTGGAGAATGCATGATTAATAATATAAAACGAATCATCCCAGTACCAGATAAGTTGGAGGCATCTCCATGTAAGGCCTGCTAATGAGAGGCACATTAACCACCTTGGTAGGAAAGAATGGGTGTGTAGCTGGAGTGGAGTCATCGGCTACAGGTTCAGGGTGGAGTGAATAGAGAAGGGAGTTGTGATTATCTTCGAGGAGAGAAAGTCTATCTGAGCCCTTGTGGGAGAGTTTGGGCCATCAGCAAAGAATGTAAATCTTGTGAGGTTCCATTTAAGTGACCTCCACCTTGAGCGGAAGGCCATCAGTGCTCTTCTGAGTGGACACCAACAGGATAGTTGGAAGTAACTGTTTCTAAAGCAAATCCCTTTTGCGGGCAAGAAATCTGGATTTGACCAGCCATGCAGAATTGGTAAATGTTGCCTGTGGACTTTGTGTTTCAAATTTCTGTGCAGTATAGAGGAGAAAAAGTATGATATGGACTGAGTCTCTTTATTCCTATGGAATAGAGGGTAAGCCTATACCTGGGGAGCAGAGGCAGAGATTGGCTTGGTCGGAAAATGGGTGATGACCTGGTGAAGGTGGGTCAATGTGTTCACCTATGAGACCACACGCCTTGTAACCCATGACTGGTGATTTTTGAGTCTGGGTGTTCAGCATGCTGCCTTCTCCCCCTTCCTTGACAAACCAGGCCTGTAACCATTGAAATGTAAGGGTCTTGTTGAAAAATGTGTGTGTCCTGACATGGCCCTTAGACCAAGGAGTGTAAAGCAGAAGCGATGGAACCAGGGTCTTGGATCCTCCATATCTAGAATCAAGGAATAGTAGGCCCCAGTGTGGGAATGCACTTGTGAAAACCTTCCGCTAGGGGGCACTAGATCTAGAACATGTGAATAAGATCCTCCTGCCTGTAACCACTAAAATGTAAGGGGCCCCTTGCAAATAAGTGTGTGCCCTGACGTGGCCCCGAAACTAAGGAGTGTGAAATCGAAGCGATGGAACCAGGGTCTTGGATCCTCCACATTTAAAATCAATGAATAGTAAGCCCCAGTGTGGGAATTCACTTGTGAGAACCTGCTGCTAGGGGGTGCTACATCCAAAACATGCGAACCCCCACTTACATCAGAGTTCCCAGCATTCCCCTTTAATCGGGGTTCCCAGAGCCCCCTTACATCAGAGTTCACAGAGTCCTCTCTTACATAAGAGTCCCCAGCATTTCTCTTTAATCAGAGGTCCCAGAACACCCCTTATGCCAGAGTCTGCCGAGCCCCCCTTACATCAGAATCCGCAGAGCCTCCCTCACATCAGAATCTGCAGAGTCCCCTTACATCAGAGTCCACAGAGACCCTCTTACATCAAAGTCCACAGAGCCCCCTTACTTCAGAGTCCGCAGCAGAGCGGCCCTTACATGAGAATCCTAGAAAATCCCACTTACGTTAGAGCCTGCAGAGCCCCCTTAAATCTTAGTCCGCGGAGCACTCCTTATATCAATGTCCGCAGAGCCCCCTTACATAAGAGTCTGCAGAGCCCCCCTTACATCAGAGTCTGCAGAACCCCCCTTACATCAGTGTCTGCAGAGCCCCCCTTACATCAGAGTCTGCAGAGCCCCCTTACATCAGAGTCTGCAGGACCCCCTTACATCAGAGTCTGCAGAGCCCCCCTTACATCAGAGTCTGCAGAGCCCCCTTACATCAGAGTCTGCAGGACCCCCTTACATCAGAGTCTGCAGAGCCCCCCTTACATCAGAGTCTGCAGAACCCCCTTACATCAGAGTCCACAGAGCGTTCCTTACATCAGAGTCTGCAGAGCCCCCTTACATTGGAGTCTGCAGAGCCCCCCTTACATCAGAGTCTGCAGAGCCCCCCTTACATCAGAGTCTGCAGAACCCCCTTATATCAGAGTCTGCAAAGTGCTCCTTACATCAGAGTCCACAGAGCCCCTTACATCAGAGTCTGCAGCATCCCCTTACTTTACAGTCTCCAGAGCACCCCTTACATTAGAGGGTGCTACATAAATACAACAGGATCTAAGAGAGGGTGAAGCTGGGAACACACCAGATTCAGGAGAGAAGGATACCAGAAGCTGATAGGGATTTACCTAGCAGGTGTACAACAAGATGAAATGTAAAATAGCAATTAAATCCACTCAGCAGGTAAGCAGAAAATATTTTAGATGAGCCCAGACAATGACTTTAGAAGAATTGAGGAGATGTGATGACACCTATGGACAGGGCCTGACTTACTTCTTCTATCCCAGTTCTCTTTATCGGCCTTCAGATATGATCTTTGCTGCAGTGCCGGCTTTTATTTGCTGTTTATTGTCTCTTGGCAAACACCATAAAGCAGAACTATTGATAACATAAAATTGCAGGAATGCAGAAAAAGACAACATTAATGCCGTATGCCAGGAGGGGGAAATGGAGATATTCGCAGGTCAGATGCTAAAAACGGTAAAGATGTTATCGCCAAAAGGAATAAAGGAGAAAATGAGACCTGGGGCAAGGGCCATTCGTCTGGGGAAGACCCTGTCAGCTTCAGGGGCAACTCACACCACTAAGCCAAATCTACAGAGAGATGTCTCCACAAATATATCCAAAGCCAAAAACTGGATCCCATAGAGAAGATTTTTCTTTACTTGCTTGTGGACTTGGATTCATGGGGCGGGTCCTTGACACCCTGGACTCTCATTCAATTTAGAGCTTTTTTTTTTTACTGCAGTACAGGGAATTGTCTAGAATGGCGCAGGTAGAGATACAGCTGAGCTACAAGATAATCATACACACGAATAACCTTCGGGGGTGTCGAAATTATACCAAAAGTCAATAGGTTCCGAAGATATCCATGGCAGCTACTCCATGAGACTGAAGAACTCTCTTGCAATATATAAAGTAAACAGCAGAGGGCGCCAACTAAGTGCGGTATATAGGAACATACTTTATTAAAAATCACAAACTCACAGGATGCATAAGGATAAGAGCGTGTAATCCACCCAGTGCGGTGTGATGTTGAGCCTAAGTGTGTCATCAGGAGCCAGGAAGAAGATACCATTTTCAGGAACTAAACCAAAAGTCCCAGAGCCACCCTGGGGCACATAGCTCCCAACTGTCCCTGATTTAGAGGGACTGTCCCTGATTTAGAACAATGTCCCTCTTTCCCCCTCATTTGTCCCTCATTTTGGTCTGATCCAAATAGTTGTATATAAAATGCACTTTTTAACTTTCAGAAAGTGTTTCCCAGTGCTAAACCTTTCATCCAAATTCTAAATTGCTGCATTTGTAAGTTTTAAAAGCCAATATAAAGGAATAGAAGTGGTAACAAAAAAGCCCTTGTGGATTAAATTAACCTTTTTTTTTGTTAATTCTCCTTTAAGAGGGTGTGGCAGGGGGGTGTGTCCTATGCCTACATACATTTGCTAGTAGGTGTCCCTCATTCCCATCTCAAAATGTTGGGAGGTATGCTGGAGCACATGGACTGTGCAGGACCGGAAGCTTTAAAAAGCAGCAGTTACGCATTGAAGCATGTAGCCACGTCCCCCACGTTGCGGCCCTCCTAGGTGTGACGCCACCTCTGGTCCTGCACAGTCCCTGTGCTCCAGGGTGGCTCTGGGACTTCTGGTTTAATTTCTGGCATCCTGCATAGTTCCTGATAGTGGCATCTGCTTCCTGGCTCCTGAAGAGGCTCAACATCAAACCGCACTGGGCGAATTACATGCTCTTATCCTTGTGAATCCTGTGAGTTTGTGATTTTACTATATACTGCACTTAGTTGGCACCCTCTGGTGTTTCCTTATCTCTGCAGTACACTTTTTTCACCACAAGAAGTCCTCAGTCTCCTGAGTTATCACCTTGTATTCTGGTGCTGGCTGTCATTCAACCCCCAGACTGGCAAGTTCCTGTTTAAATGTGACACACACAGCAGTGAAGACATACTGGCTTTCATGCAACTATGTAAGTATGGGATTAGAAGCGTTACCCTACCCTTGTTAGAATTCAAGTAATCTATACCAGTTTATATTAATACATAGCATTTTATATTAATACATAGCATTAATACTTTTCATATCCAGTTGTATGTGTACATCCCCACTAGGGTGATCACATGTCCCGCATTGCCCGGGACAGTCCCGCATTTTGCAGGTCTGTCCCGGGTCCCAGGCACCTTCATTCCGGGACAATACTGTGCCCCAGAATGAAACTGACACAGCCACACTGCACAGTGCATTCTGCACCTGGATTGGGCAGAGCTTTGACCAATCAGGGCATAGTAATATCCAGCTGTTAAGGAGCGGGGCCGGGAAGCCGTCAATGGGCTGTCAATGGGCTTCCCCACTGACAGCTGAACAATGAAAAAAAAAAATCTTGTAAAAGGATTTTTTTTGTTTAAAACGGCATGGGCCTCCCCCCCCCCCCCCCCCCAGTCTATACCAGACCCTTTGCGTCCTTGCTCAGATAAGGGTCTGGTATGGATCCTGGGGGGGACCCCACGCCATTCTTTTGTTTTTTCAATAGCCGGATGTCAGCAATTGCAACTGCGAGTCAATGTAAATGTGATTTGACTCGCTTTTTTTTCTTTAGAAATATAATTTTTGCTCCAGCATGTTCTATGCATGCTACAGATTCGCCACTTTACAGGCAGACTAAGGGGACCCCGAGATGTACATCTTTTTTGTGAAGGGGGGCTGGGGTTGGGGTGTCCCTAAATGGCAGCTTGGAAATGTGGCCACCCTAATCCCTACGTCCCAATTCACTGTGCCTCCGCCGTTCTGCTGCCCCTGGCGGTCATATCCAAATTGGAGGGGGTTATTCAGTGGTCATAACTCCGGGGTAGATGAATGTTGAGACTATGTTTTTAAGCACCGTATTTTTGGTGAGTTCACGTACATACACACACTACCATGGTAATCTTGTATCTTTTTAACGTGAGTAAATTTCTTCAAATAGAACTACTGAAGCTCCTGAAGAAGCGACAACAGGTTGCGAAACATGTAGAGTGAGCAATTCTTTTTAATCTATGAGGACTGTGGGAATCACCAAGAGGAACGCTACATCACAGTGTGGGCATTTTTTTTTTCAATATTGCCACCCAGGAAGTATTTTTGTAGTGTCACCTTTTGGGATCAAACACTGTGTCACATATAGCTTTAACATAAATGTTGTGTTGTATATGTATGTATTTCATGTGAATTATTAAAATTTGTATATATTTTTTTATATGTGCCTAAAAAGTCCATTATTCCTCCATTTAGCATTTCTAGGTTACATAGGATGTGGCACACTCATATTCTGATTGCCACCTGAGGGCAAAGCAATCAATTTAACCCTATTGAACCCCCAAAGACTGAGAACATCTTGTGACAAAAAAAATAAATAATTGTATTGCACAGCTCCAGATTGAATGTAAGTGCAGCAAGGCCAGACACAGAAGACTAGCGCATATGAAAATAAAAAAATGCCAGGGTTTTAAGCTTACATGGAAACATATTCTAACAGGTAATAGTATTATTAACCCATGTGAAGATAACGTTGACTTGCTGCAAAGCATACCTCCCAACTTTTTGGGATGGGAATGAGGGACACCTATCAGCAAAAGTATGCAGGCATAAGACACGCCCCCTTGCCATGTCTCCTTAAAGGAGAATTGTACAAAAAAACAAGATTGTTTAAAAAAAAAAAAAAAAAGTGCTTTTATTTACCACTACTATTGCTTTATATTGGCTTTTGGAATTTACAAATGTATCAATTTAGAAATCAGATGAAAGGTTTAGTGCTGGAAAACACGTTTTGATAGAAAAAGTGCATTTTCTATACAGCTATATAGATCAGACCAAAATGAGGAACAAATGAGGAGGAAAGAGGGACAGAGGGACATTGCTCCAAATCAGGGACAGTCCCTCGAAATCAGGGACAGTTGGGAGCTATGTGCAAAGTAGTAAGAAGGAATGTACAAGGACAGAGCAGAACAAGTGCAGTAAGTACATTTGTATCGTCATGTAAAGTCTTTTGTGAACTTCCTCCAAAGAGATAATGTGCCCGTGAGGAACACACTTGCCTGACGAAGGGGCCCTGCGTGGCTCCGAAACTTTGCTGAATATTTATCATGTGACCACGGAATAAATCTTTGGACCACTTTGAGGAATCCTTGGTGTGCTGATGACATTTCTTCACTGTGAGCCTCGTACACACGATCGGATTGTTGGCCAACAAAACCGTGGAATTTTGGTGGTGGATCTCATAAATATATATATAAGAAATACATGACTATACGTTCCCTATACATGGTGTCTGCAAAGTAGCACTCATTTATTTATTATATATATATATATATATATATATATATATATATATATATATATATTACTTGATTATGTATGTTCCTGTACACATTTATGTATTTTGCATTATAGATTTGTATACATTTATATTACTTTTATTCACTTTATTTAAACAATCTTCACTGTATAGTTATTATCACATTGCACACGGGCGGCACAGTGCTGTAGTTGGGGCGGCACCGTGGTGTAGTGGGTAGCACTCTCGCCTAGCAGTAAAAAGGGGCGCTGGTTTGAATCCCAACCACGACACTACCTGCCTGGAGTTTGCATGTTCTCCCTGTGCCTGCGTGGGTTTCCTCCGGGTACTCTGGTTTCCTCCCACACTCCAAAGACATGTTGGTATGTTAATTGGCTTCTGTCCAAAATTGGCCCCAGTATATGAATGTGAGTTGGGAACCTTGGATTGTGGGCTCCTTGAGGGTAGGGACCGATGTGAGTGTGTGATGTATGTGTGGAGCGCTGCGTAAATTGACAGCACTGTATGAGTAGTACCTTAAAAAAAAATAGGGATAATTGTAGACACCCACACTCACTCAGGATGGACTGGTGTCTTTATTCAACCTTTGTAACTATGTAGCAATTAGTTTACCAACAATTTAATATATATATCAATTGGATATATTTACAGTTCACAGTTCATTAGAACAATTTATTTGAACATTTCACTCAAGTTGGTTTAACTTTAAGGCCTCATGCACACGAGACGCTGTTAAACGCGTGTTCAGAGGCAGTTGGACACTTTTTTCAACTGCCCCTGAACCCATTTAATGTTATCCTATGTGTCCATGTACACCAGCGGTTCTCAACCTGGGGGTCGCGACCCCCTGGGGGGTCGATTGCCGATTCTCCAGGGGGTCGCAGATGCTGGCCAAGATGCTGCCTGAGATGCTGGCCGAGATGGACCCGAAGTTACTGCCGGAGTCCGTCCGTCTCGGCCAGCGAGATGTCACTTCCTGCAGAGGAGAGACTGCACGGAAGCAGGGGCGGACTGACCATTGAGCGATTAGGGCACTGCCCGAGGGCCCTGGGCCACTAGGGGGCCCCATAAGGGTTGCCAGCCTCAATAAAAACAGGGACAGTATGTATAAATCTGTGTTTTTTTTACATCTGTCTGTGTATACTGTGTGTACATGTATGTGTATACTGTGTGATTGTATACTGTGTGTGTGTATACTGTGTGGCCCCATAATATCTGATTGCCTGGGGGCCCCAAAATCTCCTATTGCCCGGGGGCCCCATGAGTTATCAGTCCGCCCCTGCACGGAAGTGACATTCCGTCGCCGCCATCTTGGTACTCTCGTCCACTCCACAGTAATGCTTAGACTTAGAAGTCGGCAAGCGGACATCTTGTTACACCCACCGAAGTCCACTTGCTGTGGATGAGTGTACCAAGAGGGAGGCAACGACACACCTGAAGAAGAACACCTGTGTCACTGTGACATCTGGTAAGTCAGACACACAGGAGAAGCTGACAAGATAACATTTTTTTCATTATGTTACTTAACATTTATATATATATAAACGTATATATATATAAATGTCCCAGTTGGTTCCTCAAAAGTGTTTATTCCGTGCCAGTGCTAGATACATGTTTGGGTGCTATACACTTTGTGTATCTAGCACTGGCACGGAATAACCACTTTTGAGGAATCAACCGGGACGTTTATATATAAATAAGTGGTGGGGGCGCAAACAAACTGAAAAAATCTGAAAATAAAAACCCCCATTAAAACGCTGCAACTGTGCCTTTAAATGCAGCCACTGTGCCCATCAATTGTTGCCACTGTGCCATCAAACGCAGCCACTGTGCCCTTTAATTGTTGCCACTGTGCCAAACACAGCCACTGTGCCCATCAATTGTCGCCACTGTGCTAGCAAACGTCGCCACTGTGCAGCCACTGTGCCCATTAATTGTCGCCACTGTGCCATCAAACGCAGCCACTGTGCCCATCAATTGTCGCCACTGTGCCAGCAAACATCGCCACTGTGCAGCCACTGTGCACATCAATTGTCGCCACTGTGCCCATCAATTGTCGCCACTGTGCCAGCAAACGCCACCACTGTGCCATCAAATGCAGCCACTGTACTCATCAATTGTCGCCACTGTGCCAGCAAACGCAGCCACTGTGCCCATCAATTGTCGCCATTGTGCCAGCCACTGTGCCCATCAATTGTCGCCACTGTGCCCATCAATTGTCGCCACTGTGCCAGCAAACGCCGCCACTGTGCCATCAAATGCAGCCACTGTGCCCATCAATTGTCGCCACTGTGCCAGCAAACGTTGCCACTGTGCAGCCACTGTGCCCATCAATTGTCGCCACTGGGCCCATCAATTGTCACCACTCTGCCAGCAAACGCCGCCACTGTGTCATCAAATGCAGCCACTGTGCTCATCAATTGTCGCCACTGTGCCATTAAACGCAGGAACTGTGCCCTTTAATTGTTGCCACTGTGCCAAACACAGCCACCGTGCCCATCAATTGTCGCCACTGTGCCAGCAAACGTTGCCACTGTGCAGCCACTGTGCCCATCAATTGTCGCCACTGTGCCATCAAACACAGCCACTGTGCCCATCAATTGTCACCACTGCCAGCAACACCGCCACTGTGCCATCAAATGCAGCCATTGTGCCCATCAATTGTCACCACTGCCAGCAACACCGCCACTGTGCCATCAAATGCAGCCATTGTGCCCATCAATTGTCACCACTATGCCAGCAAACGCCGCCACTGTGCCATCAAATGCAGCCACTGTGCTCGTCAATTGTCGCCACTGTGCCATCAAACGCAGCCACTGTGCCATCAAACGCAGCCACTGTGCCATCAAATGCAGCCACTGTGCCCTTTAATTGTTGCCACTGTGCCAAACGCAACCACTGTGCCCATAAATTGTCGCCACTGTGCCAGCAAACGTCGCCACCTGTGCCATCAAACGCAGCCACTGTGCCCTTTAATTGTTGCCACTGTGCCAAACGCAGCCACTGTGCCCATCAATTGTCGCCACTGTGCCAGCAAACGTCCCACTGTGCAGCCACTGTGCCCATCAATTGTCAGCACTGTGCCCACTGTGCCAGCAAAAGCCGCCACTGTGCCAGCAAACGCGACCAACGAAAATAATTTTACTGTTAGGGGTCCCCACAACTTGGGAAATTTTATCAAGGGGTCACGGCACTAGAAAGGTTGAGAACCACTGATGTACACAGTCTCGTTTTTTGGCGTTTTTAGGCAGTTGCGTT
This sequence comes from Lithobates clamitans, assembly GCA_037952925.1. NCBI lineage: Eukaryota > Metazoa > Chordata > Amphibia > Anura > Ranidae > Lithobates > Lithobates clamitans. Next base: position 262,360 of record JBBGZY010003341.1, on the reverse strand, counting down.
TAACCTTGTTTTTCCAGAAGCAAAAAAATTCAGGTTCAGATGCAAAAGTTTTCCACGTTTCAGACGCCAAACGCGGCTAACACGGCTAAACGCCGGTACCGCGTCGACCCTCGTTTGCGTTAAGTGTTTTTAAAGAAACATTTTACAACCCAAATTTGGGGCCCCATATCTCGGGGCCACTTGGTGCTAGGAACCCCAAATTTGGTTATGTTGTAGTGCTAGGCCCACTATGTTTGCACACCAAATTTAGGGTTCCTAGCACCAAGTGGCCCCGAGATATGGGGCCCCAAATTCAGGTCAGAAAATGTCATTCTCTGCTCTGCAGACACTTCTAGACCCTTGGGACGCTTGGAAATCGTTTGGGACGACCAGAACCCTTCCTAGAGCTGGCCGTCCGGCCAAACTGAGCTATCGGGGGAGAAGAGCCTTGGTGAGAGAGGTAAAGAAGAACCCAAACATCACTGTGGTTGAGCTCCAGAGATGCAGTCGGGAGATGGGAGAAAGTTGTAGAAAGTCAACCATCACTGCAGCCCTCCACCAGTCGGGGCTTTATGGCAGAGTGGCCCGACGGAAGCCTCTCCTCAGTGCAAGACACATGAAAGCCCGCATGGAGTTTGCTAAAAAACACCTGAAGGACTCCAAGATGGTGAGAAATAAGATTCTCTGGTCTGATGAGACCAAGATAGAACTATTTGGCCTTAATTCTAAGTGGTATGTGTGGAGAAAACCAGGCATTGCTCATCACCTGTCCAATACAGTCCCAACAGTGAAGCATGGTGGTGGCAGCATCATGCTATGGGGGTGTTTTTCAGCTGCAGGGACAGGACGACTGGTTGCAATCGAGGGAAAAATGAATGAGGCCAAGTACAGGGATATCCTGGACGAAAACCTTCTCCAGAGTGCTCAGGACCTCAGACTGGGCCAAAGGTTTACCTTCCAACAAGACAATGACCCTAAGCACACAGCTAAAATAACGAAGGAGTGGCTTCACAACAACTCCGTGACTGTTCTTGAATGGCCCAGCCAGAGCCCTGACTTAAACCCAATTGAGCATCTCTGGAGAGACCTAAAAATGGCCGTCCACCAACGTTTACCATCCAACCTGACAGAACTGGAGAGGATCTGCAAGGAGGAATGGCAGAGGATCCCCAAATCCAGGTGTGAAAAACTTGTTGCATCTTTCCCAAAAAGACTCATGGCTGTATTAGATCAAAAGGGTGCTTCTACTAAATACTGAGCAAAGGGTCTGAATACTTAGGACCATGTGATATTTCAGTTTTTCTTTTTTAATAAATCTGCAAAAATGTCAACAATTCTGTGTTTTTCTGTCAATATGGGGTGCTGTGTGTACAATATGGGGTGCTGTGTGTACAATATGGGGTGCTGTGTGTACATTAATGAGGAAAAAAATGAACTTAAATGATTTTAGCAAATGGCTGCAATATAACAAAGAGTGAAAAATTTAAGGGGGTCTGAATACTTTCCTTCCCCACTGTATATAAAATAATATGCAAAGTGGTTGGAGGGAAGCTTCAGAATGGCAAATATGTTTTTATGACAAATTATGTGAGCAGACTGCAGTTCCTCTTTAAATATTAATAGGTAATAAAATAGAAACAAACAAGAAGAAATTAAGGAAAATAATAGTTGAAGGGAGAATGAGAATAAAGGAGTTAATTAGGGCTGAGAAGAGTAAGCGAAGGGCCCATTCACAACAGGAACTGCAAGTAACTGCATGTTTTTTCCTTGTACCTATGCATGCATTTGATGCGCATGTCACATGCAGTTGACGAGCGTTTTTATATCTGAAATTTGTCCTGTGAGGCCCCTCCTTCTTTTTCCTTACCTTGGGCTTCTGTGTGCGCTGTGATCAAAGCTCAGCTTCAGGTAGTTAAAGTGTTAACAAAACCCAGGACCCTGCATTCACTATATCTGATAGTACACAGAACCTGGAAATGCAATTAATTTAGTAAATATGAACTGCTAAATACCTTTTCTCATCAGCAGTATATAGCGGTCTTGTGACTTCTATCAGTGTCTGGTTAAAGCTTGTAGGAGGAGCTTTCATTTTTCTCTGACTGTCCTATGAGGCTGCAGGACCCCTGACCCTCTGTCTGGACAGTGCTGATTGGCCCTGTGCAGATCACATGCACCCCCCCCCCCCTCCAAAAAAAAATAGAAAACTCTCTAGTAAATACACATCAAACTGAGCATGTGCAGCTCGTCCCCTAGCCTCTGTCTTATCAGGAGATGGATGGGGACAGTGGAAAAAGTAGGGGATCAGGGAAGGCAGGATCACACAGTTTTTTTTTTACACAATGCGGAGGATTAACCCCTTAGGTCCCATAGTGAGTATAACAAGCATGCTTTACTGCATATAAAGAATGATTTTACTGTTGTGGGTTTAGTAACACTTTATGAGCTGATATTTTACAGAGACAAATTATCATGACCTTGTACTTTAACAGATGGCCATTTATGGGGGACCTCGTCTGATCAATGATTGGTAGATGGGAGGGTGATTACTCTGCGCACAATCCTGGTAACTGCCTAATCAATCTTTGTACCAATGACAACTTTATATAGAAGCTGCAAAGATCAATATCACTGCAGACAGACACCCGGAACACCACATATAACAAGACCCCGGGAACCTCACAACCGCTATCCTAACCAAATCTACAGGATAACAATAGAGGTGCCCAGGAGCCTCAGGCTCTAATCATGTGCTTCTAAAAATAAAAATAAAAACCATTGGAATCCCTGCGTCTGGTGTAGATTAGGGGGCCAGACGTATGGATTAGGGGGGCCGCCCTGCATTAGGGGCCGCCACTGGGCTGCACTAATGGGCACTAAGGTGGCACTGATGAGGTAGCACTAATGGGCACTGATGAGGCTGCACTGATTGGCTGCACTAATGGGCACTAATGGGCACTGATGAGGTGGCACTAATGGGCACTGATAAGGCTGCACTGATTGGCTGCACTAATGGGCACTGATGAGGCTGTACTAATAGGCACTAGACATGTGCGATTAGTTTCGTACGAATCGGAAATTCGCACGAATTTCCAGAAATTTGTACATTCACGAGGATCTGAAATACGAATTTTTTTGCATACGCATTTTGTACGAAATACGAAATTTCGTTTTGCTAACTTCGGATAAATTTATCATAACGAACCTTCGTTATTGTTACGAAAAGTTAGCGAACCTAAAAGTTAAAAACCCAGGAAGTCAGCACAGGACAGGGATAGTGGGAGCCCCTCATAATGAGCACAGCACAGGGATGGTGGGAGCCCCTCATAATGAACACAGCACAGGGATGGGGGGAGCCCCTCATAATGAGCACAGCACAGGGATAGTGGGAGCCCCTCATAATGAGCACAGCACAGGGATGGTGGGAGACCCTCATAATGAGCACAGCACAGGGATAGTGGGAGCCCCTCATAATGAGCACAGCACAGGGATAGTGGGAGCCCCTCATAATGAGCACAGCACAGGGATAGTGGGAGCCCCTCATAATGAGCACAGCACAGGGATGGGGGGAGACCCTCATAATGAGCACAGGGATGGGGGGAGCCCCTCATAATGAGCACAGCACAGGGATGGGGGGAGCCCCTCATAATGAGCACAGCACAGGGATGGTGGGAGCCCCTCATAATGAGCACAGGGATGGTGGGAGCCCCTCATAATGAGCACAGCACAGGGATGGTGGGAGCCCCTCATAATGATAAATTCATCATAACAAACTTTCGTTACTGTTACGAAAAGTTTACAAACCTAACGACAATTCGTATTTCGTACGAATCCGAATTGAATTTCAGGCACGAAATACAAATTAATTTTAATACGAAACGGTACGGAACAAAATGGAACAATTTTCTTGACAGCGCACATGTCTAATGGGCACTGATGAGGCTGTACTGATATGTAGCCACAGATGGGCACAGATTTGCAGCACTATTGCGGCTGCACTGATAATCAGCACACTGATATGATCAATGTCCTGATTATTGGTGTAGATGTCCCCTGTGTGGATTTTCTGGTTATCGGCTCTCCTCTCCTCGCACGCTGTCAGGGCGTAGGGAGGACTGCGGATAAGCGGGAAATCCTGTTTACACTGTGATCAGCTGTGATTGGCTCTTTACCTGGATCTGTGATCAGCTGTGTCCATGCCGATGCGTGCCGTAGAGGGCGTGCAAGAAGCGCGATCACTGGAGCAGTGCTGTATTTTGGCCTAAGCCGACAAGGCCCAGGCCTAGGGCGGCATTTTGCGGGGGGGGGGGCAGCAAAAAACCTGCTCTCTCCACACAAAAAAAAACACCCACGTCCTCCTTCCGGCTCCCGCCATCGGGGGATTACATCTAAATTCAGCGGCATTGCTATGGGGGGGCAGACCGCACCCGGGTGACACCAGGAAGTAGTTGTAGTGGGTGCAGTCAGCCCCCCCTCCCCCCCCCCTTTTGGCAAAGCGGTGATCAGCTTGGCAGCGGCACTGTGACAGGGAGAGGAGAGCTGCACAGTGTCTGTGTATCTTCCCCGCTCGTTCCCCCTCCTTTCTCCTGGAAAGCTGAACAGGAGAAGAGAGAGAGCGACTCTAATCGGGTTCCCCTAAGTGCCGCCCAGTGTCTAGCTGAGAAAGTTCCCCCGGCGGATAAGGACCCCCCCTGTACTGCGCTTGTGCAGTACGAACGACTACAGAGCCGCCGAAAGTCTCCGAAGTTGAACAGCTGATCGTCAGCTCTACACGGCGCCTGCGCACTGAGTCCAGGTTCAAGCCCCACCATCCAAGTGGACATTAGAAGTTAGAATAAAACTATGCAGAGCAAAGCGAGGCCGTGCCCGAAGCGTGGCGAGTGAAGCGAGCCCGCGAGGTGCCCTGTTATATGCGCCGTGTACAGCTGACTCACAGGTGTTCAGCTTCGGCTATTTTTGGCGGCTCGTACTGCGCAAGCGCTGCGCCTGCGCAGTACAGGGGAGTCCTTATCCACCGGGGGGAACTTTCTCGGCAGAACACCGGCTTCCAGCCCCCTCTTATTCCCTCTCCATTGGCCACAGCAGAGGGCCAATCATAACACACTGAGGGAGTGGGGCATCATGGGAAACGTAGTCCCGGAAGATTGGCAGTGTTTCTGCGGTCCCAGTGTATCCACAGACAGTAGGCAGGCTACAGTCCCCCAGCATGGGGGTGGGGGGAGAAAACCTGGAACCTGGCAAAAAGCAGAGTGCTACAGAAGAGAAAAAGAGGGGACTGTGGGGGGGGCCAGAGAGGGAGCCATGTTGTACCCACACCACCAGAGAGGGAGCCACATTGTACCCGCACCACCAGAGAGGGAGCCACGTTGTACCCGCACCACCAGAGAGGGAGCCACGTTGTACCCGCACCACCAGAAAGGGAGCCACACTGTAACTGCACCACCAGAGAGGGAGCCACGTTGTACCCGCACCACCAGAGAGGGTGCCACGTTGTACCTGCACAACCAGAGAGGGAGCCACATTGTACCCACATCACCAGAGAGGGAACCACTTTTGTACCCGCATCACCAGAGAGCGAGCCACGTTGTACCCGCACCACCAGAGTGGGAGCCACTTTTGTACCCGCATCACCAGAGAGGGAGCCACGTTGTACCTGCACCACCAGAGAGGGAGCCACATTGTACCCGCACCACCAGAGAGGGAGCCACATTGTACCCGCACCACCAGAGAGGGAGCCACGTTGTACCCGCACCACCAGAGAGGGAGCCAGGTTGTACCCGCACCACCAGAAAGGGAGCCACACTGTAACTGCACCACCAGAGAGGGAGCCACGTTGTACCCGCACCACCAGAGAGGGAGCCACGTTGTACCTGCACAACCAGAGAGGGAGCCACGTTGTACCCACATCACCAGAGAGGGAGCCACTTTTGTACCCGCATCACCAGAGAGGGAGCCACGTTGTACCCGCACCACCAGAGAGGGAGCCACTTTTGTACCCGCATCACCAGAGAGGGAGCCACGTTGTACCTGCACCACCAGAGAGGGAGCCACATTGTACCCGCACCACCAGAGAGGGAGCCACATTGTACCCGCACCACCAGAGAGGGAGCCACGTTGTACCCGCACCACCAGAGAGGGAGCCAGGTTGTACCCGCACCACCAGAAAGGGAGCCACACTGTAACTGCACCACCAGAGAGGGAGCCACGTTGTACCCGCACCACCAGAGAGGGAGCCACGTTGTACCTGCACAACCAGAGAGGGAGCCACGTTGTACCCACATCACCAGAGAGGGAGCCACTTTTGTACCCGCATCACCAGAGAGGGAGCCACGTTGTACCCGCACCACCAGAGAGGGAGCCACTTTTGTACCCGCATCACCAGAGAGGGAGCCACGTTGTACCTGCACCACCAGAGAGGGAGCCATATTGTACCCGCACCACCAGAGAGGGAGCCACGTTGTACCCGCACCACCAGAGAGGGAGCCACGTTGTACCCGCACCACCAGATAGGGAGCCACGCTCTAACCGACACATATTGCTCATACATCTTGGGGGGGGCAGTTTGGCATGTTCGCCCCGGGCTCTAGATGACCCAGCACTGGCTGCAGATCTGTAGTCTATCAATGCTGGAGCATTCCTTTTGAGTGCGGGAGGTTGCTCTTTTGAGGGGGCTGATCTGTGTCAGACAATTGGTTTAGGCGTTTCAGCCAAACCCGCAACCAATCAAAGTTTTTAGAAGCTCATCTCCCATGACAAAGGATTCCCAGAGCACTGTGGGTTTTCTATAGATAGCACAGCGGTCATCATCTCTTTTCTGGCAGGCCATGACTCAGTTCAACCAGCTTTTTTCCATCATAGAGACCACGGAGAGCCTGAGAAACATGTGAAAGAGCGCCAACAGCGCCACCTACTGGCTCAAAAGGAGCATGCATACTATTAATGTGCAACTTTTCATACTGACACTGGTTTTAGACTTTATTACATTTTTAAAAAGAAAGAAAGAACATAATTAAAGAGTTCGATTAATCATTTGTACACGTTCCTGCGGCATTTTTCGGCACAATAAATCTTTTTAATCATTCCTGATTCATCTGTCTAAATCCACCGATAAACGGATCATTAAAATGCACCTGGTAGGGTTTCGTTGGTTTTGTGAATCGCAGCGCGGACCCCTCCTGAGATGAAACACGTTTGTAGATATTTTTTTTTTTCACAATTTCAGAGATATGAATAGGAATGGCGGCTTTACATCATAAAATGAGAATGTTTTCACTCAGTGCTCACCGAACAGGACGCACGCCGGTGGATCGCTTTCTCATGGCGGCGATACACAGGAAGTATCTGAAGGGAATAAACAATATCTTAATCCGGTAAAAGGTAAGTGGGAGGAAAGGCAGTGGGGAAATGTCAGACTGCTGCCCTGACGGACCCATTTGGTACTGTTAGGGTGGCAAAAAAACCTGCCCTCTCCGCACAAAAAAAATCACCCGCGTCCTCCTTCCGGCTCCCGCCATCAGTGCCTAAAACACACCAACATTGATACCAATTTTTTTTCTTCAATTGTACCCAAAATATGTTGACCATGACCTTTGACCCGACCTTGACCTTTGACCCTGACCTTGACCCTAACACTACCCCTGGCGACCTTGATCTTGTAATTTTTTAATTTATGTTTTATTCTTTATTATTTTTATTTTTATTTTTTACAAACCTGGTTTGTTTACAATTCCTCTCCTGCAAGAAGAGGGAGGTAAAATGTATCTTTTCTCTTCATTCAGAAGAGGAAGTAAACACAGGGGCAGGCTCACAGTGACTGATCACTGTGATAGCCAATCAGAGGCTATCGCAGCCATCAGGTGACCCAGAACTGACAGTCCCGGGTCCTGATCGTTAATATGATACCCCTCTGTGCTGGGAGAGCGCACTGTGCGCATATACACTACATTACCAAAAGTATTGGGATGCCTGCCTTTACACGCACATGAATAGATATGTGCACTGCCAAAAAATTGGTTTGTTTTCATTTCATTGGGGTTTTCTTTCCATTTTTTGAGTCATTCGTTATGATCACAATTTGGAAATTCAGAAATTAGCAAATTAGAAAATTCGTAAATTCGAAAATTCGTAAATTAGAAAATTCGTCATTTCGTAAATTCCAAAATTTGTAAATTCGTAAATTCCAAAATCCGAAAATAAGAAAGAAAATCCAATAATTCTAATGAACGAAAATCCGAAAATTCTAAATAATAACTAACTAAAAAGATAACTAACTTTTAAATTATAGGTATTGGCATTTCCCTTCAAATTTGGCTGTTAGCGAACATAACGAATACATCCAAATAATCCGAATAAATTCGTAAATTTGTAAATTCGAAATTCCAAAAACCCAAAAATTAAAAACTCTGAAATAATAAATAACTATTAAATTATAGGTATTGGAATTTTCTTTCAAATTTGGCTGTTAACGAACATAAAAAATACGAATTTATTTTGAAGTTACGAATTATCCAAAATAACGAATGCCGCATCTAAACAAATGGAACGGAATGAATTAATAATAAATAATAAAAAGTTATTATTATTATTATTATTGTTATTTATTATTATTAATTTGTTATGTTCCCTTCGTTCAGATACGGCATTCGTTATTTTGGAATTGCACATGTCTACACATGAACTTTAATGACATTCCAGTCTTAGTCTGTAGGGTTCAATATTGACTTGGCTCCACCCTTTGCAGCTATAACAGCTTCAACTCTTCTGGGAAGGCCGTCCACAAGGTTTAGGAGTGTGTCTATGGGAATGTTTGACCATTCTACCAGAAGCACATTTGTGAGGTCGGGCACTGATGTTGGACGAGAAGGCCTGGCTCGCAGCCTCCGCGGCACCGGATGCACTCGCTTTCCTGTCTCCATCGTCTCCATCCCACTCTGTCTCGATGACTTCATAGCGGGGGGGACAAAACCTTTTCAAATGTCGTTTGTCGGAGGAGTTTGTATGAGTGCAGACAATGACGGACATCTTCGGGGGGGTTAAGCTGCGTCCTGGAGGACACCCTCAGACATCTGCTGTAGGTAGATAATCGGTGACAGCGAAGCGAAGAAATTAAATGTCTTTCTGCAGAACGCAGACAAGAAAAGAAAACATCAATTGCTGTATGAAGAATGCGGCAGAATACGACCGTCCCGGGTGGTACTAACAGGATGACCCCCCTCCTTCACAAACTACATACAAGAGCGATCTGAGCCTTGCCCACCGCAGAGTCTCCAGCGCTGCAATTAGTCTGACAAGAAAAAGATGTCTCCTACCCTGAAGATTTTTCAGACGTGCCCCGCGGCGCCCCCCCCCCCCCGAGGATCGCCGCTGCCGTTCCGCCAGTGATCACGGGCCATGCGTCTCACTGATGTGTCTATGAGCCGTACGGCAGGAGACAGCGGCAATTCCGTCATACAATTCTACAATCAGCTGCAGCTGTAAATCGGCCCCCTCGGACAGCCCTGTAGATGGAAGTCTGGACAGGCCATTGAAAACCTTAAAAGCAGAGCTGGGAAAGGAACATCCAGTAGCACAGCAGCATGTTACTATATGGGGAGGGATTCTTTACAGTAGGATCAGTAAAGTGGACCTTTCAGTAACTCTACAAGTCTGTATGAACACACTGCTCACATCATATTATAAATCAACATTTCTCCAGATGTGCATTTCAGTATTGAGTTGGCCCACCCTTTGCAGCTATAACAGCTTCAACTCTTCTGGGAAGGCTGTCCACAAGGTTTAGGAGTGTGTCTATGGGAATATTTGACCATTCTTCCAGAAGAGCATTTGTGGGGTCAGGCACTGATGTTGGATGAGAAGGCCTGGCTCACAGTCTCAGCTCTAATTCATCCCAAAGGTGTTCTATCGGGTTGAGGTCAGGTTTATGGACCTTGCTTTGTGCACTGCTCCAAATCATTTGGTGGAGGGGGGTTTATGACATGGGGTTGTTCTTTAGGAGTTGGGCTTGGCCCCTTAGTAGACATGTGTGATTAGTTTCGTACGAATTGGAAATTCGTACAAATTTCCTAAAATTCGTACATTTGTAAGGATCCAAAATACGAATTTTTATGCATATGAATGTACAAAAACCGAAATTTCGTTTACAAGCTTCGGATAAATTTATCGTAACGAACTTTCGTTATTGTTATGAAAAGTTAACGAAACTAAAAGTTAAAAACCCCAGGAAGTCACCACAGCACAGGGATGGTGGGAGCCCCTCATAATGAGCACAGCACAGGGATGGGAGGAGCCCCTCATAATGAGCACAGCACAGGGATGGGGGGAGCCCCTCATAATGAGCACAGCACAGGGATAGGAGGAGCCCCTCATAATGAGCACAGCACAGGGATGGTGGGAGCCCCTCATAATGAGCACAGCACAGGGATGGGGGGTGCCCCTCATAATGAGCACAGCACAGGGATGGGGGTGCCCCTCATAATGAGCACAGCACAGGGATGGGGGGGTGCCCCTCATAATGAGCACAGCACAGGGATGATGGGAGCCCCTCATAATGAGCACAGCACAGGGATGGGGGGAGCCCCTCATAATGAGCACAGGGATGGGAGGAGCCCCTCATAATGAGCACAGGGATGGGAGGAGCCCCTCATAATGAGCACAGCACAGGGATGGGGGGAGCCCCTCATAATGAGCACAGGGATGGGGGGAGCCCCTCATAATGAGCACAGCACAGGGATGGGGGGAGCCCCTCATAATGAGCACAGGGATGGGGGGAGCGCCTCATAATGAGCACAGGGATGGGAGGAGCCCCTCATAATGAGCACAGGGATGGTGGGGAGCCCCTCATAATGAACACAGGGATGGGGGAGCCCCTCATAATGAGCACAGCACAGGGATGGGGGAGCCCCTCATAATGAGCACAGCACAGGGATGGTGGGAGCCCCTCATAATGAGCACAGCACAGGGATGGGGGAGCCCCTCATAATGAGCACAGCACAGGGATGGTGGGAGCCCCTCATAATGAGCACAGCACAGGGATGGGGGAGCCCCTCATAATGAGCACAGCACAGGGATGGGGGGAGTCCCTCATAATGAGCACAGCACAGGGATGGTGGGAGCCCCTCATAATGAGCACAGCACAGGGATGGGGGGAGCCCCTCATAATGAGCACAGCACAGGGATAGGAGGAGCCCCTCATAATGAGCACAGCACAGGGATGGTGGGAGCCCCTCATAATGATAAATTTATCATAACGAACTTTCGTTATTGTTACGAAAATTTTACGAACCATTGAATTTCGGACACAAATTACGAAATAATTTTAATACGGAACGGAACGAAACGAGTTTATTGACGGCGCACATAGCTACCCCCTTAGTTCCAGTGAAGGGAACTCTTAAGGTGTCAGCATACCAAGACATTTTGGACAGTTTCATGATCCCATCTTTGTGGGAACAGTTTGGGGACGGCCCCTTCCTGTTCCAACATGACTGCGCACCAGTGCACAAAGCAAGGTCCATAAAGACATGGATGAGCGAGTTTGGGGTGGAGGAACTTGACTGGCCTGCACAGAGCCCTGACCTCAACCCAATAGAACACCTTTGGGATGAATTAGAGCGGAGACTGCGAGCCAGGCCTTCAAGGTTTTGTTTCCCCCCCGCTATGAAGTCATTGAGACAGCGTGGGATGGAGATGTGCTTCCTATTTTTGATGGAGAAAGCGAGTGCATCCGGTGCCGCAGAGACCGCGAGCCAGGCCTTCTTGTCCAACATCAGCACCTGACCTCACAAATGCGCTTCTGGAAGAATGGTCAAACATTCCCATAGACACACTCCTAAACCTTGTGGACGGCCTTCCCAGAAGAGTTGAAGCTGTTATAGCTGCAAAGGGTGGAGCCAGCTCAATATTGAACGCTACGGACTAAGACTGGGATGCATTTAAAGTTAATGTGCGTGTATAGGCAGGTGTCCCAATACTTTTGACAATATAGCGTATATATAAACTGGAACTACCATTTTCTTTTAGAGGGTCTTTGCTTTCAGAAAATATATATACTCTTTGGGGGTTTTAAGAGCTCCTTCTATTTTATGGGTCCCCACTGACACCCCCCCCCCCATGTTTCTTTAGTCTTCCTACTGACACCCACCCCCACCCCATGTTTCTTTAGTCTTCCTATGCTCCTGTCATCTTCCCAAGAAATGTTTATTTTATGTATCAAGCAGAGCTGCACGATTCTGGATAAAATGAGAAGCAGGGAACTGCTCTGCACTTGTTACATTGTGGAAATGCTGGATTAAGATCATGGGGGGAGGGGGTTAAATCGAGATCACAATCTTTTAATGATTAATCGTGCAGCTCTAGTATCTAGTGAGCTGCTGCATGTCCAACAGCTCTATTATACCTGTATATGATGGGTCCCCTATGATGATGTTCAGTCATGTTTTTTCTGAATTCCTTCGCTCTTTTCATCTTCCTGTGCCCTCCCATGCCAACATTCATGCCATCCAGAAAAGAAATGCTAATTCTATGTATTTAGTACACTGCTGCATGCCCAAGAACTCTATTATTTGTGATCTCCTCCTTTGTGGTTCATACCCTCCCCCCTTCCTATGTTCCTTTCATCTACCCATGCCATCCTGTGCCCACATCAATGCCATCTAGAAGATAAATGTTTACTTTAAGCATCTATTGAACTGCTGCATGCCCAAGGGCTCTATTTTTCCCCTTTGACACTCATAACTCCCCCATGCACCCTATGTTTCTTCCATCTCCCTATGTTCCTTTCATCCTCATGTGGCATGTGCCCTCCTGTGCCTAGGTCGATGCCATCAAGCAGAGAAATGTTTATGTATCTAATCAACTGTTGTATGCAGAAGGGATCTATAAATATAAATAAGGGGTCCCCTATGATATTCAAGACCCTCCAACCCCCCCCCCCACCCCCATTTTTCTTTCTTCATCCCATTCCCTACTGTGCCCACGTTGATGCCAACCGGAAGAGAATTGTTAATTTGATGTATCTACAGAACTGCTGCATGCCCAATGGCTCTATTATATATATGGTGGGACCCCTATGACAATGTTCAGTCAGTCCCCTGCATTTTTTTGTGTTCCTCTGTTCCTTTGTGTTCCTCTGTTCCTTTTATCCTTCCGTGCCCTCCTGTGCCCATGTGGATGCCACCCAGAAGAGAAGCGTTTATTTGAAGTATCTAGTGAATACTGCATACCCAATGAGTTTCCCTTTGACATTCATACCCCCCCTGCACAATTATGTTTCTTATCTTTAATGTTCCTTTTGTCTTCCTGTGCCCATGTTGATGCCATTCAGGACAGAAATGTTTAGTTTATGTATCAAATGAGCTGCTGTATGCAGAAGGGATCCGTTATATGTATGGGTTCCCTTATGATGTTCATGCTTCTTCACACTCCCCCATGTTCCTTTCTTCGTCCTGTATCCCCCTCGTGTGCCCACGTCGATGCCAACCAGAAGAGAAATGTTAGCTTTATGTATCTACAGAACTGCTGCATGCCAAACAGCTCTATTATATATGTTGGGCCCCCAATGTCGATGTTCAGTCCCCTGCAATTTTTCTGTGTTCCTATGTTCCTTTTGTCTTCCCATGCCATCCTGTTCCCACGTCAATGCCATCCAGAAGAGAATTTTTTTTTTTTTTTATCTAGCAAACTGCTGCATACCCAAGAGTTCTTTTTTGTTGTTGTTATAGGCCCCCTTTAATGTTTATACCCCCTGCACCCATTTGTTTCTTCCATCTTCTATGTTCCTTTCGCCCTTCCTTGCCCTCCTGCGCCCGCACCAATGCCATTCAGGACAAAAATGTTTAGTTTATGCATCGAATGAACTGCTGTATGCAGAAGGGATCAATTATATGTTAGGGGCCCCTATGATGTTCATGCTCCTCCACATCCCACCATGTTCCTTTCATGGCCCCACGTCCTCCTATGCCCACATTGATGCCACCCAGAAGAGAAATGTTTATTTTAGGTATCTAATAAACTGTTGCATGCCCAGGAGCTCTAATATTTGTGATGGCCCCGTTTGACAGTCATACCCCCCCCCCCCCCCAACCCTTATGTTTCTTCCACCTTCCTATGTTCCTTTCATCTTCCCGTGCCCTCCTGTGCCCACATCGATGTCATCCAGAAGATAAATATTTTTTAAGTATCTAGTGAACTGCTGCATACCCAAGAGCTCTATTATTTGTGATGGGCCCCCTTTGACGTTTATACTCCCCCCCCCTGCACCCTTATGTGTCTTCCGTCTTCCATTTTTCCTCTCATCTACACGTGCCCTCTTATGTCCAGGCCGATGCCACCCAGGAGAGAAATGTTTTATGTATTTAGTGAACTGCTGCATGCCCAACATCTATATTGAATGTGATGGGTCCTTTATGATGATGTTCAGTCCCCTATTTTTCTACCTTCCTATGTTCCTTTTGCCTACCCGTGACCTCCTGTGCCCACATCAATGCCAACCAAAAGAGAAATGTCCATTTTCAATATCTAGTGAACTGTTTCATGCCCAAGAGGTCTATTATTTTTTTTTACATTTATACCCCCCCCCCCCCCCACGACGCACCCTTATGTTACTTTCTTTTTTTTTTTTTTTTTTTTCTTTATAATTGACAATTTTTATTAGATTATAGCATTTTCAATGCAAAGGTATAAAACACAGTTGAAAGGGGAAAGAGAGAAAGGTGGTAATAACAAACAACTCTGGAGAGGGCATAGGCGTCCTTGATACATCAGGATTGATACAAAGTCTAATGGCATAGTTAGCTAGGTTACAGCTCTGTAAAACAGAAGGACACAATGCTGGAGAAATAGCCGTGAGAGCTTCAATGTCAGACGTTTCATTAGCATGTTCTGTAATTTATAATTGTGTGGCCTGCTTTTCCAGAAAAAAAAAAAAAGAGAGGAAAAGGGGGAATGAAGGAGAGAAAAGAGAAGGGAAGAGATATAGGAAAGCTCCAATCAGTTGGGCTCGTCTCTCCTGGGCTCCCAGTGCTTACGGTATACAGAGCAGAGGGGGGGGGTTTCATGGAATCAGGGGGGATCCATCCGTTGCCAGGGATCCCATGTTGCCGAGTGTTGGTCTACCCGGTCTATTAGTCTAGCCGACATGGACTCCATAACCTCCAAGTCTTTGATTCTGGCATAAAGAACAGATAGTGTTGGGGGGTTTTGTTGTTTCCAGAAGGGCCACTAGATATCTAGCTGCTGTTAATATACGTGTGGCCAATTTTTTGGCTAAACTGGGTAATTTGGGGTGGGGGGCCCAATAAAAAAAATTTGGGAGAGAGAGGGATATCCACCTCACACAGCCGATGGAGCAGATCCTGGACCAAACGTCAGTAAGGCTGGAGGGCTGGGCAACTCCAATAGATGTGGAATAACGTGCCCCGGTCCTGGAGACATCTCCAGCAGCGGTCCGAGGCCGATGGATATCTAGCGTGTAGGCGAGATGGTCTTAGGTACCAGTAGAAGAGCACCTTTTATGTGTTCTCTTTATAGAGTTTTTGGCTGCCCAAGACCAAATAAAGGACATTGGTGCAAGGGATAATTCATCTCCGAGATGTTCCTCCCATCTGCGCATGTATCTATGTTTCCCCTGAGAGACCATATCAGCGGTCCGAGGCTAAGAGACCAGCAGCGGTCCGAGGCCTATGGATATATAGCGTGTAGGCGAGATGGTCTTAGGTACCAGTAGAAGAGCACCTTTTATGTGTTCTCTTTATAGAGCTTTTGGCTGCCCAAGACCAAATAAAGGACATTGGTTCAAGGGATAATTCCTCTCCGAGATGTTCCTTCCATCTGCGCATGTATCTATGTTTCCCCTGAGAGACCATATCATAGGGGTTTAAGAGTTTGTATATGTCTGAAGTCGCTCCTTTCTGTGTGGGGCCTGATAGGATTAAGCATTCGAATGGGGATGGCTTAGAGCATTGAAGGGTTGGGGTGATGGTAAGTGCATAGTGCTGAATTTAGAGGTAGCCAAAGAAGGCACTGCGGGGGGAGCTCATGCTTAGTTCTGAGTTCATCAAAAGGTATTAGGATCCTAGACACCGGATTCACAAAGTGTCCTGTCAGGGCTGGGCTCAGCCCTTCCTTCTCTGAGCTGGCCGCTCAGCTGTCGGCTAATTGCCAGCTCCTATCTCTCCACAGTTCCTCAGCTGTTGATGATATCCTGCTCGTCAGTCCTGCCTACTTAAGCCTTCCAGTCCAGAGGAGCTCTGCCTGCGCCTTGGTCAACATCACAGAAACTATCTCTTGCGATCCTGTTCAAGACTTGCATTGCTGACATCATCCCTTCTGGATCCAGATCCTGCTTGCTGTTCCACTACATTGATCCCTGACTTCTGGCTTGGCTGACTATCTATTCCGGTTACTGAACTTTGGCTATGTTTTGACTACATTTGTTCTTTTTACTTTCATTAATAAACAAGTGTGATTTAACTGTACTTTCTGTCTCGGCCTGATTTCATGGTTTCTGACATGTCCATAATGAAAGAGGTTCTTCTGCAACCATAGAGATATCATCTGGAAGGTTAAGCTGTCGGGTAGTTTAGGGTTGTAGAGGAAAGCCATAACTAAGGAGGCCTCAGATAGTTCTTCCATCCTCCTGTGCCATCCTGTGCCCACGTCCATGTCACCAAGAAGACAAATGTTTAGTCATCTAGCAAACTGCTGCATACCCAAGAGCTCCATTATATATGATAGATCGCGCATGATGTTCATGCCCCCCTATGTTTCTTCCATCTTTCTATGTTCCTTTTGCATTCCCTTGCCCTCCTGTGCCCTTGTTGATGCCATCTCGGCTTCATTCCCCGGATTTTCGTAGCTACTCCACAGAATCCTATTTTTTTGAAGCTCATAACAAGGGCATATTTTTTTCTGCTGCGTCTCATTAACCCCAGAATCCTGCCGTCACCTGCCGCGCAGTACAAGCCCCGAAATATGTCTCTCCAGCCGCGGTGAGATTGTGGGAAAGCGGGTCGGCGGGAGAAGGATGGCTGTGTCGGTGCTGATGGCGGTGTCATGAGTAATTGGGAGAGTGGAAAGATAACACAATGTAATATGTGTCTGGCAGACAACGCTCACGCTGCTTGACAAATGTTTGTACAATAGAAGAACAACACGAGGGTGAAAAAAAAAAAAACCCATCAAGCACTCGGCAGCAAGAGGACACATAAATATCTGAAAGTATCGGCACCACGCGTCACCCTCTGAGCGCCCGCCAATCATGACTGAGCCAACATTAAAAGTGCAGAAGGTGCGGGTTTTGACTTGATCTGCTTGCTGTTTCATATTTTCATTATTATATTTCACACTTAACATATCACATCCACGGCAAATACAACTGAATGTCAAAGGACTAAGAACAGTAAATCAGAATGAGGGCCGGTTCACACTGATCTGACACAAAAGTCACGCAACTTCTGCTGACACTTTGCCCTCTGATTCCCATGTGACATCAATTTACTGGATTCGACTTTGATCTGACCATACCAGGCCCTTTGTGTCTGGCATGAATCTTGAGGGGGAACCCCACGCCAAAATTAAAAGAGAAACGGCATGGCCCCCCACCCCCAAGACCATACCAGACCCGTCGGCCTGGTACGGACTTTGAGGGAAAACCCCATTACAAAAAAAATCAGGTGTGCGCCCCCCCCCAAAATGCATACCAGACCCTTATCTGAGCATGCAGCCCAGCAGGTACGGAAAGGGGGGGGCGAGAGAGCGCTACCTCCTGGACCATACCAGGCCATGTGCCCTCAACTTGGGGGGGGTGGGTGCTCTGTGCCCCCCACCCCAAAGCACCTTGTCCCCATGCTGATGGGGACAAGGGCCTCTTCCCGACAACCCTGGGTGGTGGTTGTGGTGGTCTGCGTGTGGGGGGGCTTATCGGAATCTGGAAGCCCCTTTAACAAAGAGGCCCCCAGATACTGAGACCCCCCCACCATGTACATGAGTATGGGGTACATTTTACCCCTACCCATTCACCAAAAAAAAAAAAGAAGTGTAGTGCTACAAAAAACAAGTCTTGCAAGTCTCACAGGGTTTTCGAAAAGTCCTTTATTAAAAATGAAGCATTTCTCCCATCATAGCTCTGTGTCCCCCACCCCCAAGACCATACCAGACCCGTCGGCCTGGTACGGACTTTGAGGGAAAACCCCATTACAAAAAAAATTTGGCGTGCGCCCCCCCCCCCCTCCAAATGCATACCAGACCCTTATCTGAGCATGCAGCCCAGCAGGTACAGAAAGGGGGGGATGAGAGAGCGCCCCCTCCTGGACCATACCAGGCCATGTGCCCTCAACTTGGGGGGGTGAGTGCTCTGTGCCCCCCACCCCAAAGCACCTTGTCCCCATGTTGATGGGGACAAGGGCCTCTTCCCGACAACCCTGGGTGGTGGTTGTGGTGGTCTGCGTGTGGGGGGGCTTATCGGAATCTGGAAGCCCCTTTAACAAAGAGGACCCCAGATATCGCGCCCCCCCCCCACCATGTACATGAGTATGGGGTACATTTTACCCCTACCCATTCACCAAAAAAAAAAAAAGAAGTGTAGTGCTACAAAAAACAAGTCTCGCAAGTCTCACAGGGTTTTTGAAAAGTCCTTTATTAAAAATGAAGCATTTCACCCATCATAGCTCTGTGTCTTCTTCCTCCGGTCCTCCCTGCCGCTCCTTCTCATGGTTCTTCTCCCTCCGCCACTGACTTCTTCCTCCGCCGACCAGTCCTCCTCCGATGCTGGCTCCTGCTGTTGTGTTGGGTTAGTTCTTATATAGCCATGGGGCGTGGCCATCCGGTAACATCGCCATGAGACTGCCCCGTTTTTTTTGTTCAATTTTAGTGTGGGGTTTCCCCTCAAAATCCACAGAGCACAAGTCTAATGCTACAAGTCGGATCAGTTAAGATGATGATCCCGACTTCTGTTCAAATCAATGGTGAACAATTTCGCCCCCTCCCATGTACATATATTACAAAAATTTTTTACAAATTTTATAATCAAAGACTATACAAAGGGAGGAATTTACTAAAACTGTTGCACACAGAATCTGGTGCAGCTCTACATAGCAACCAATCAGTTTCCAGGTTTTATTGTCAAAGCTTAATTGAACAAGCTTAAGTTAAAAGCTGATTGGTTACGGGCACCAGGGACCAGTTTTGCGGAAGAAAAATTTTCCACAGATTTGGGGGCCTATGGCTGCACTGCAGCATGATGTGCATTTGTGCATTTTATCGCAGCGCACAATGTCAAATCGCATGGCAATGTACAGCAGCGCATCGTGCTGGGGGTCCCCTTATATCAACCAACGCCCATTAGAGGCCAACCGCTGGTTTCTAACTGGGGTCACCGATATAAGGGGACTCTGATTTGATGGGGGGTCTCTAAGGGGGGGTGCTAATAGAAAGGGACTCTGATCTAATGGGGGTCTGTAATGGGGGGTGCTCACTGCTGATCTAATGGTTGGTCAGCATTAGATCAGCAGTCAGCATCCCCCATTAGAGACCCCCATTAGCTCACAGTGCCCTTATATTAGTGCCCCCCTTTAGAGACCTCCATTAGAGGGAGACCAGCCCCTTATAACAGCACATCCTGCCCTCTTCTATAGGATTGTATAATGGCACTCCAACTGCAAGCAAGTGAGTGTGTGGGAGGCTGCGAGCCGGCCGGAGTTAGGGGGCGGAGCTGGGAGGTGGAGCGGAAAATCCCATGTGTGCTGTGCTAAAGCGTCATCAGTTGCTAGGACACCGCCGGTCCTAGCAACCAATGACACAAACAGTGATGACCGGTGGAATTTTTTTTGGGGGGGGGGGGGGCGGCAAATAGTATGCCACCCCCAAAGCTCCCCCCCCCCCCGTCGGTCAGTCGGTAGCACTTACCCCATCACCGGCGGCTTCCCCTGCTCGCCGGCAGCCTCTCATTCTCCTGCTCTCCACGGGTCATCAAGGCGACGGAGGGTTCTGTTTCCTCCCTCCTCCTCGGCGGCCAATTGGGAGTCTTCTCTTTTCAGCCAATCGGAAAACAGTTTTCACACCCGCTTCTGATTGGCGGGATTGAGGATCAGTGTTTCAACAGCGAATACTAATTCGCCGTTATAACACACTTGGGTGGACTCTGGTCGCATTCTCTGAGACCCGAGCCCACCCTATTTTCAAGCCTATTAGAGCTTCTGGCTCATCAGGTGCTTCAAAAAAAATCCCCGGCCACTGTAATTCATACGCCCGGTGCCCTGAAAGATGCATGAATCTATCCACTGCATATAGGGGGTGACCTGGAGAGAGGGGGCGGCCTAATGGACGGGCCACCCCTGGACGCAAAGCAGATCATTCGGTCAGGGGGGTGGGCGTCAGGCCCTGGAGGGGGAGAAGGCAGAGTAGAGAGAACACAGAACTGTAAAAGCAAGGCACAGCTGTCAGGAATTCCTAAGGATACCCCACTGCACTGGGACAGATTTACCTGACCGGACTGGAGGTATGTTGTGTCCGCGTTTAAAGTGGACAGAAACCCGGGCATAATTTGCAAAACCCGGACTGTCTGGGTCAAACCCATACAGGTGGCAACCAGTGGCGGCTAGTGTTTTTTTTTTTGGCGGGGGGTGGCAAAAAACCACCCCCCCTCTCTGAGCGGTCAACAGCACCCCCCCCCCTCCCCCCCCCCCCCTGCTGTCTGCCAGTCGGTCCGGCACTTACCCCATCTAGCAGGTGGCGGGCAGCAGGCCGTGTCCTCTCCTCCATCACGGCAGCTTCCAGCGAGCGGCTCACTCCTCCTAGGCATCCAATAGGATCGCCTGTCCTTTCAGCCAATCGAGTGACGGGTCTCAAAACCCGCTTCCTGATTGGCTGGGAGAAGGATCAGTTTTACAATAGCCAATATTCATTTGCTGTTGTAACACACCTGGGTGGGCTCCGTTCGCATTCTCTGCGCCCCGAGCCCACCCTATTTTTCAAGCCTATTAGAGCCTCTGGCTGTTATCAGGTGCTTCAAAAAAACACCCCCCAGCCATTGTAATTCATGCATCTGGCGTCCTGCAAGGGGCCGGACACATGGACAGAGGGAGGGCGGCGCCCGTGCGCCCTTAATAGATGCCCTTAAAAGACGGGCCGCCCCAAGTGGCAACCCTAGTTGGGGACCGCTGGCTTAAATGATTCTGCTCAGCAAACTGAGTACATCTAGTGGTGGAAAAGAAGTACTGCAAGAGATAGCTATGGATTGAAAATGATAGCTGCAATGTTTTTTTTTAAAAACATTGTATCTTTTTTTCTTTTTTTTTATTTACAAAAGTTTATTTGGAAGACAGGAAGTAAAACAGTTACAAATGAAGCAGGAGGATCGTACAGATATGATAAGTATTATAGGGTATACATTACATTGGGTTATAATACTGTATAAACATTGTATCTTTTAATGGCCTATTCATTTATATCTTGTAAATTTTTTTTTCTGCAGTTCTGCTTTAATTTAACCTTCCCCATTGCCTCCAATACATTATGCTGAATGGAGAAATTTTTCTGAAATGTCTTGATTTTCTCTGAAATTGCAGCAAACTGAAAGCGCAAACCCCACCCATCCCCCATCCGCCCGGCACACATGATGCAGATGGCCACGTGTCCGTTCGCTATCATCGCACAATCATATACCCACCGCACAGTTCACAAGAGGGAGCGCTGTGCTGGGCGTCTCAAGCCGCAGTGTATTGCCCTGGATATCGCCGCTCTGTAAACACCTGACATATGCTTCTATTGAAGACGGAGCTGTCAGGGAAATCTTGTCTAATCCTCAGTTGTGCTTATCTTGCATTTACTGGAGTTTTGTTCAGGGAAAGTTTATCAGAGCGCCTTTCATTAAGATTTATGCTCTGTGACTCATCTCCTTTTCAAAGCTGTCTTTTGTGTCAACGCCGAAACACCCCACGGAGCGCAGGATTCCGATACTCGCCGCGGCTTTGTTTGCGGATGTATACACCTTATAAACATGCCAAAAGAGTCTCAAGTTTGAAGCGCCACTGTGCCTACAGATCTGTTGTGTATTGAAATTAGTGTACGCCATCCTTTTTTAACACTGAGGAACCCTTGACATCGTTTTTAGGTCCCCGGAACCCCTGCTAATAATTATTATATCTAAAGCGGGAGAGAGAGCGTGAACAGGGAGTTGTAGATGGAAGAATAGGTAGAAGAATAGGAAATGCGGTGTACTTAGACACTGTACACTGTATTTGACACTCAGGCTGGTGCCATGAAAATTGACTGAAACATTATTCCTTATTATTACAGGGGAAAAAACAGCCATAAAAAGCCAACGCGTTTCGACCGTCAGGCTCAGCCGTGATTAAGGCCTGACGGCCGAAACACGTTGGCTTTTTATGGTTGTTTTTTACCTGTATTAATAAAGAATAATGTTTTAGTTGTTTTTAATGGTGCCAGTCTTTCCCTTTCTACATTGACTGACTATGGAGGTTTACATAGACTTCCTAGGCTGGGTACCATGTTCCCGAGGAGGACAAGGAATTACACAGGTAGGTAGGTAGTAGCTCGAATGCATCTGTTAGTGTATTTGTTATTTTTAGTAATACCAACAAAATGAAACATATAAAAACTGTGGCCAGAAAAGAAATACAGACAGTACAAATTGTAGTACTCCCTCATATTGGTGGTCAGTGGAGAAGTGACCTTGTACATTGATGGCAATTGGGAAGAATGCTCCTCCTTACATTGGTGATCAGTGAGAAGAATGCTCCTTACATTGGTGATCAGTGAGAAGAATGTTCCTTACATTGGTGGTCAGTGGGAAGAATGTTCCTTACATTGGTGATCAGTGGGAAGAATGTTCCTTACATTGGTGATCAGTGGGAAGAATGTCCCTTACATTGGTGATCAGTGGGAAGAATGTTCCTTACATTGGTGATCAGTGGGAAGAATGTTCCTTACATTGTAGGTCAGTGGGAAGAATGCTCCTTACATTGGTGGTCAGTGGGAAGAATGCTCCTTTCATTGGGGTTCAGTGGGAAGAATGCTTCTTACATTGGTCGTCAGTGGGTTGAATGCTCCTTACATTGGTGGTCAGTGGAAATAATGTTCCTTACATTGGTGGTCAGTGAGAAGAATGCTCCTTACATTGATGATCAGTGGAAAAAATGTTCCTTACATTGGTGGTCAGTGAGAAAAATGCTCCTTACATTGATGATCAGTGGGAAGAATGTTCCTTACATTGGTGATCAGTGGGAAGAATGTTCCTTACATTGGTGATCAGTGAGAAGAATGTTCCTTACATTGGTGATCAGTGAGAAGAATGTTCCTTACATTGGTGATCAGTGGGAAGAATGCTCCTTACATTGGGGTCAGTGGGATGAATGCCCCTTACATTGGTGGCCATTAGGAAGAATGGGAGTGTTTAAAGGTTTTGCAATGCTTCCTCAATGCCTGTCAAATGCCTTTGAAAAGTGAACCAAACATGGATTTATTTTTAGAGGAGTGGCAGTTTAGATGCAAGTCTAAACTTAGCCTTACATTGGTGGTCAGTGGGAAGAATGTTCCTTACATTGGTGGTCAGTGGGAAGAATGCTCCTTACATTGGTGATCACTGGGAAGAATGTTCCTTACATTGGTGGTCAGTGAGAAGAATGTTCCTTACATTGGTGGTGAGTGAGAAGAATGTTCCTTACATTGGTGATCAGTGAGAAGAATGTTCCTTACATTGGTGATCAGTGGGAAGAATGTTCCTTATATTGGGGGTCAGTGGGAAGAATGCTCCCCTTACAGATCATTGATGTTAGAGGTAGCTTATCTGGAAGAGAGAAATTGCTTATTGACCAAGGAACCCCTAACAACCTTTAGAGAAACCATAGTCTTCTGCGCGTGCATACTAGCAAGCTTTTATAGCCCTGCTAGTTTCTGAATACCTTAATGCACAATTCATTAACTATAGAATGAAATAATTTTTATTGTCTGTCTCTGGTGATCAATCATTAGACGGATCTACAGATGATCCTCAGTGACCAGCCGGCAATGCTAAGTATTCAGAATGCACGTTTCAGGTGTATATTTGCAATTTGGGCAGAAAAGGGGGTGAGTATGTGTGCGCTCCCCCAAATTGAAACTTCCCAAACCACATGCCCTCAACATAGAATGCTTCATGCCAGGAAGGACCCGCCATCCCCCTCTTCCCAGCAAAGCACCTTGTTCTCAATGTTGATGAAGACAAGGTCCTCTTCCCTACAACCTTGGCCCTGAGGTTGTGGGGGTCTGTCTGCAGGGCTTTAACAACAAGTGGGCCTCTTAGATACCAGTGCACCTACTCATTCACAAAAACAAACAAAAAAAGCTGTCACCTAGAAATAAAGACACCCAAACATTGGATGAGTCCTTTATTAAAAGAGTTAAAACTCCCCAAAAAAGTCTCATGCAAATCAGAGCTTCCCTTTATATGACCTGGCACTGAACATGCTGTGGCGAAGGATAAATCCTTTGCTTCTGTCTTGAAACTCTGTCAGACATTGGGGAAAAAGTGGGCCAACTGTTCTCTCATGAAGCCGATCTTATGGAAACCTTCTCTTATGAAGCCTTCTTGGAATTGAACAAAGTTTTCTGCAACCAACACCATTTTACGGCTGGTGCCCAAGCAGAAAGTGAAACGGTTAACTCTTCCTCCTCTCTCTCTCTATGCCTTAATAACGGTACCACCATCCTGCTAAGGTTCAGCGGGTCCGGCGTTCTGAAGAATATTCCCTAAAGTGGAGTAGCAGGAAAATATTTTTGACAATGAGGTATTTCAGATTGTATTATAGTCGGCTCAGCCTGTAGGGTCCCTTTCAAAGCAGGCCGGCGCGTGCTGCACGCGCCTTTGTTCCGCTGTCTGGTCTAATCATGAGAGTTTTGTGCTCAGAGCATTGTGACACTCGCTGATAATACGCCGTACTTTCCCCTCCAAGGAGAACGAGGAGATGTTCTTCTAGTAACGGTTTAGAAATTAAAACCGTATCAAAGCCGGCGCACTCGGCTTTCAGTGACATCGGCCCGAGCTGATTTCTATGTAGACGGCGTGCGTTCTCCCCTTCCGCATTTCAATGAAACTTAAGTACCTCCAATTAGAAAAACTTCGACATTTGGTGGCTGCAAAGAAATGTTTAAAAAAACGACAGACCTCCAAGTCTGTGTGAAGACGCCTCCATAAGGCCACCATGAAAGTATCTGCGTTCAAGTTGGGAGTTACATTAAATTGGAAAGGATTTATCTCTGAGAATTCGGAATTGCTCATAATTTCTCGAAAACTTACCGAGGAGGAAACTTTATCTGATGTCCCTTTAATCCACTGCCGACAGATTTCACAGAGCACCTCACATGAGAAGGATTAACGAGACCATTCGGTGAAATTGATTTCACCATGAAGTGGAAACTCTCTCTTTTTTCTCATTGAGCTGCTTCGGCAAAGTATGTTTGAAAAATAAATAAACAATCAAGACTATTTTTAATTTATTTAGAGGAGGGGTTCTCAACCTTTTGAAGAGCCAGGGCCACCCAAAGTGATTTGGTAACTGGTCGCGGTCCACAATGAAATTAAATGGTTCAGCATATTGAATTTGTTTATTTTGAATAACATAATGAACATTTTCCTCCTGCAGCCACTGAACGTTGGCGGGAGGGAGAAGAGGAGAAGCAGGCTTTCAGTGGTTGCAGGAGGAATATGGAGCAGATCGGGTCCTTTATGTGCCTTGTATTTAGTTGACTAGGGTGTGAAGGAAGTAGAGCACCTAACCAAGGTAGCTAAGCCAGCTTAATACTGAGAGGTCATCAACCCAGACAAATATAACCAAGACACAAAAATAGAGATAAGGGTGTTCAAAGATGACTCCTCAGTATGACATTTTGACAAATTACATATACTATATAAAAGTACATATTTTATTATAAAACCTTAACAAATATACACATTGTGGGGATAGCAACCCCTATGGCAGTGGTTCTCAATTCCTGTCCTCGGAACCCACTAACAGGCCAGATTTTAAGTATTACTAGACTAGAATATTGCAATGACTGAGCAGCAAATGATAATGGAATGGTTTAAATCAGTGGTCATCAACCCTGTCCTCAGGGCCCACTAACAGGCCAGGTTTTATGTATTACCTTGGGGAGATGCAGACTAGAATACTGCAATCACTGAGCAGCAAATGATATCACCTGTGATGTATTTCAGTTATCTTGCAAACCTGGCCTGTTAGTGGGTCCTGAGAACAGGGGTTGAGAACCACTGCCCTAGGGTATTTAAACCCAAAAAAAACATATAAAACCATATAGGCAGTAGTCAGGAAAATTAACGTGTATTCTACGCGTTTCGCTGTCGCAGACACTTCCTCAGGGCTCCAAGTTTCTTCATCTGACTCAATGCCTAATATTAATACTTTAGATCTATGAATATAAATATACATTTACTGGCCACTTTATTAGGTTGGCATCATGGACGTGCAACCGACAAATCTTCAGCAACTGCGTGATGCTATCATGTCACTATGGAGCAAAATCTCTGAGGAATGTTTCCAACACCTTGCCGAATCTATGCCATGAAGAATGAAGGCAGTTCTGAAGGCAAAAGGGGGTTCAACCCGGTACTAGCAAGATGTACCTTACAGTGTGGACGGTGAGTGTGCATGCATGTGAAAAATGCATATAGACCCATATATCACTATCCTGTGGGGCATAGGGAGCAATCCATAGAACAAGTGCACCAATGACCAAAGAGGGGAAAGAAAAAATAAAGACCTAAAAACAAACACATTGACATAAGAACACATACCAGTTGGAATCACCAAGTCCGTCTAGGCTATGGGGAGGCAATATTGGATCCACAGGTAAGAATGATGCCCTATCATATACCAACCTGTACCTGGAGGAGTGGGAGCGGTTAATTTTTGGCTCAAATGAGATGTCGGGCTATCTCTGGCATGTTGCGCTATGGTGGAGATACATTGACGACATCTTGATATTTTGGACAGGTCCACAGGAGATGTTAGTGGAATTTGTGGAATGTATGAATAATAATGAATTGAATCTGAGATTCACCTTTACATTTTGATCAAGAGGCCCTGCCTTTTTTGGATCTGTTGATCATGAAATTAAGTGTAGGAGTAACCTCCACAAGTCTGTTTAGAAAACCGACAACTGGTAACTCTCTGTTACATGCTGAGAGTGCCCACCCTAGACATGTCAAAAGGAGAATACCAGTGGGGAGGTACCTACAAATTCGCAGAAACTGCACCAATGAACAAGATTTCAAGAAGCAGGCAGACCTCTTTAAAGATAGATTTCTGAGAAGAGGCTACAGCTGTAATTCCTATTAAAAAAAAGCTTATCAATGGGCAAAGAACAGCCCACGTGATCTCCTATTATTTCAAGGTGAGCAGAATAAGGAAAAAAGTAAAAAATTAGACCTATTATCAGGTATAATAGACACAGTGGGGATATAAGAGCCATTTTGGATACATTGGCACTTGCTCACAGGAGATAAGGGGAGATTTACTAAAACTGGAGGACTCAGAATCCGGTGCAGCTGGTAGCCAATCAGTTTCTAACTTCAGCTTGTTCAATTAAGCTTTGGCAAAAAAAAACTGGAAGCTGATTGGTTTCTATGCAGATTTGCATCAGATTTTGCACTCTATAGCTTTATTAAAAATAACTCAGATGGCGTTATTAAATACTTTGTGGACGAACGTCCATGTCTTACTTTTAGGGGACGTCGTTCTAAATGATTGATATTAGGCATTGTGTCAGATGAAGAAACTTGGAGCCCTGAGGAAGTGGCCTGCGACCAAGAAACGGGATAGAGAGGGTAAAAAAGGGGGAGAGGTATGCCTGTATATCAAGAGTAATGTACAAGTGAATATGAGAGATGACATCACTAAGGGAGCTAGGGAGGAGGTGGAATCCTTATGGGTAGAACTCAAAAGGGATGAAGCTAAGGGGAAAATAATACTGGAAGTATGCTATGGGCCCCCTAACCTGAGGGAGGAGGGGGAGGCAGACCTCCTATCACAATTTGGAATAGCAGCAAGGATGGGAAGTGTTATAATGAAGGGTTTTAATTATCCAGACATAGACTGGGCGGAGGGAACCACGCATTCGTCTAAGGCTCGCCAGATCCTAAATGTCTTGTAGGACAATTTTATGGGTCCAATGGTAGATGCACCAACTAGAAAAAAAAATGTTACTAGTTCTACTGATTACCAACAATACAGACTTGATCATGGATGTGAAAATACGGGGCAATTTAGGAAACAGCGATCACAGGTTAATTGGCTTCAGTATAAATCACACAAATAGGAAACATAACGGAAATACAAAGACACTGAATTTCAAAAGAGCCAACTTCCCTAAACTACGAACCATGCTAGAAGGCATAAATTGGGAAAAAATCTTAGGAACAAAGAACACGGAGGAGAGATGAGTTTGCTTTAAGAGCATATTAAAAAAGTGCATTAGCCAGTGCATCCCATTGGGTAATAAATTTAAAAGACCGAACAAAAGTCCTGGATGGCTTAATGCCAATGTAAAAATGCATATAAAAGCAAAAAAGAAGGCCTTCAAAAAATACAAGGTTGAGGGATCATCATCAGCATTCAGACTTTATAAAGAATGCAACAAGAAATGTAAGAGTGCAATTAAGGCGGCTAAGATAAAACACGAAGACACACAGCGGAGGAGAGCAAAAAAAATCCCAAGAAATTCTTTAAGTATGTAAACAGTAAAAAAGGGAGGACAGACCATATTGGCCCCATAAAGAACGAGGAAGGACATCTGGTTACAAAGGATGGGGAGATAGCGAAGGTATGGAATTTATTCTTCTCCTCAGGCTTTACGAGGGAATCGGGGGGCTTCAGTAACCAAAACTGCAGTGTTTAGCCTCGTGACACAACACAGGAAGCACCTCCATGGTTAACAGAGGACAGAATTAGAATTAGACTTGGGAAACTTAACATTAATAAATCACCGGGACCAGATGGCTTGCACCCGAGGATACTTAGTCAATTTTTACTGACAGTCTACTGACTGAAAATGGTACCAGCTGATTGGAGAAAAGCCAATGTAGCACCAATATTTAATAAGGGCCCGAAATACACCCCTGGGAATTACAGACCAGTTAGCCTAACATCAATAGTATGCAAGCTCTTGGAGGGGATGATAAGGGACTATATACAAGATTTTAGTAGTGAAAACAATGGTATCATTAGCAGTAATCAGCATGGATTGATGAAGAATCGTTCTTGCCAAACCAATCTATTAACCTTCTATGAGGAGGGGAGTTGCCATCTAGATAAAGGAAGGCCTGTAGACGTGGTGTATCTGGATTTTGCAAAAGCATTCGGCACAGTTCCCCATAAACATTTACTGTACAAAGTAAGGTCCGTTGGCATGGACCATAGGGTGAGTACATGGATTGAAAACTGGCTACAAGGGCGGGTTCAGAGGGTGGTAATAAATGGGGAGTACTCAGATTGGGTCAGGGGTGGGTAGTGGGGTCCAACAGGGTTCTGTGCTGGGACCAATCCTATTTTATTTGTTCATAAACAACTTGGAGGATGGGGTTAAATCTCAGTATTTGCGGCCTATACTAAGCTAAGCAGGGCAATAACTTCTCCGCAGGATGTGGAAACCTTGCAAGAATATCTGAACAAATTAATGGGGTTGTCAACTACATGGCAAATGAGGTTCAATGTAGAAAAGTGTAAAATAATGCATTTGAGTGGAAAAATAATGAATGCAATCTATACACTGGGGGGGAGAACCTCTGGGGGAATCTAAGATGGAAAAGGACCTGGGGGTCCTAGTAGATGATAGGCTCAGCAATGGCATGCAATGCCAAGCTGCTGCTAACAAAGCAAACAAAATATTGCATGCATTAAAAAAGGGATTAACTCCAGGGATAAAGCGATAATTCTCCCGCTCTACAAGACTCTGGTCCGGCCGCACCTGGAGTATCCTGTCCAGTTCTGGGCACCAGTCCTCAGGAAGGATACACTGGAAATGGAGCGAGTACAAAGAAGGGCAACTAAGGTAATAAAGGGTCTGGAGGATCTTAGTTATGAGGAAAGGTTGCAAGCTCTGAACTTATTCTCTCTGGAGAAGAGATGCTTGAGAGGGGATATGATTTCAATTTATAAATACCGTACTGGTGACCCCACAATAGGGATAAAACTGTGGCGGATTTCTGCCAGTTACAGGCTGTGTCACGGGGTCACGATCTTCCTGCCTCTGTCTTATGCTGCGTACACACGAGCGGACTTTCTGGCAGAAAAGGTCAGACGGAAAAAATCCGTCGGACATTCCGATCATGTGTGGGCTCCATCGGACCTTTTCTGTCGAAAAATCTGATGGACCTGGAAATAGAACACGTTTCAAATCCAACGGACTCGATTCCTATTGAAAAAAAACGTTCGTCTGTATGCTAGTCCGACGGACCGAAAACGACGCAAGGGCAGCTATTGGCTACTGGCTATTAAACTCCCATTTCGAGTCCGGTCGTACGTCATCACGTTCGAAACGATCGGACTTTGGAGGGATCATGTGTAGGCAAGTCCGTTTCGTCGGAACTCCGTTGAAAAGTCCCTTGGAGTTCAGTCCGACGAGAAGTCCGCTCGTGTGTACGCGGCATAAGAATCAGGGATTTTAGTCTACTTAGGCGAAGGTGCACTTTGGTGCCCCCCCTAACCGTCAAAGACTGCATACATGGCACAAGAGACTGTAAAAAAATGCACCCGGCATTCTGCAAGGGGCCGGATGCATGGATGGGGGGGGGGGCCTTAATGGACGGACCACCCTTTCTGTCAGCTGATCGGTATATATTGTAGTTCTCACCCCTAAAGGGCCCACTGATTTGCAGCAGGTTCCTCTTCCCCTGGTGTAGTGGCAGCCAGGCACACAGCAATATTCACCCTTCTGGCTCAGTTAATAGTCTAGGGGTTGTCTTTTTCTTGTATTTTCCCTCCAGGCTGGAAACTTCTTCTCCTGGACAAAAGTTTGACTGCTCCAGAGTCCAGACTATTTATGTGCTCTGCAGCCACCTACTAGGCACACCTCCCCAGAGATTGGCTGAGACTCCATAAATATTCAGGCTACTTATTCAACCTGCTCCACTCCTATCTATGTTCTGGAGCATTCCAGAAAGCAGGGAGAAGCAATGAGCAATATCAACCTAGCACCTAACTATGAAGGTGCTACTACAAATACATACTATATATATATATATACTGTATACACTGTATACACTATATTACCAAAAGTATTGGGACGCCTTCCTTTACACACACATGAACTTTATTGGCTCAGTCTTGGTCCATAGGGTTCAATATTGAGTTGGCCCACTCTTTGCAGCTATAACAGCTTCAACTCTTCTTGGAAGGCTGTCCACAAGGCTTAGGAGTGTGTCTATGGGAATGTTTGACCATTCTTCCAGAAGCGCATTTTTGAGGTCAGGCACTGATTTTGGACGAGAAGGCCTGGCTCGCAGTCTCCACTCTAATTAATTCTAAAGGTGTTCTATCAGGTTTAGGTCAGGACTCAGGTCAGGACTGTGCAGGCCAGTCAAGTTCCTCCACCCCAAACTCGCTCATCCATGCCTTTATGGACCTTGCTTTGTACACTGGTGCGCAGTCATGTTGGAACAGGAAGGGGCCATCCCCAAACTGTTCCCACAAAGTTGGGAGCATGAAATTGTCTAAAATGTCTTGGTATGCTGATGCCTTAAGTGTTCCCTTCACCATAATCCCCCCTCCACCAAATGATTTGGACCAGTGCACAAAGCAAGGTCCATAAAGACATGGATGAGCGAGTTTGGGGTGGACGAACTTGACTGGCCTGCACAGAGCCCTGACCTCAACCTGATAGAACACCTTTGGGATGAATTAGAGTGGAGCCAGGCCTTCTTGTCCAACATCAATGCCTGACTGACCTCACAAACGCTCTTCTGGAAGAATGGTCAAACATTCCCATAGACACTCTCCTAAACCTTTTGGACAGCCTTCCCAGAAGAGTTGAAGCTGTCATAGCTGCAAAGGGTTGGCCAACGCAATATTGAACCCTACGGACTAAAACTGGGATGCCATTAAAGTTCATGTGCGTGTAAAGGCAGGTGTCCTAATACTTTTGGTAATATAGTGTGTGTGTGTATATATATATATATATATATATATATATATATATACACACAGTATCTCACAAAAGTGAGTGCTTGCCTCATATTTTTGTAAATATTTTCTTCTATCTTTTCATGTGACAACACTGAAGAAATGACACTTTGCTACAATGTAATGTAGTGAGTGTACAGCTTGTATAACAGTGTAAATTTGCTGTCCCCTCAAAATAATTCAACACACAGCCATTAATGTCTAAACCGCTGGCAACAAAAGTGAGTACACCCCTAAGTGAAAATGTCCAAATTGGGCCCAAAGTGTTAATATTTTGTGTGGCCACCATTATTTTCCAGCACTGCCTTAACCCTCTTGGGCATGGAGTTCACCAGAGCTTCACAGGTTGTCACTGGAGTCCTCTTCCCCTCCTCCATGACGACATCACAGAGCTGGTGGATGTTGGAGACCTTGCGCTCCTTCACCTTCCGTTGGAGGATGCCCTACACAGATGCTCAATAGGGTTTAGGTCTGGAGACATGCTTGGCCAGTCTATTACCTTTACCCTCAGCTTCTTTAGCAAGGCAGTGGTCGTCTTGGAGGTGTGTTTGGGGTCGTTATCATGTTGGAATACTGCCCTGCGGCCCAGTCTCTGAAGGGAGGGGATCATGCTCTGCTTCAGTATGTCACAGTACATGTTGGCATTCATGGTTCCCTCAATGATCTGTAGCTCCCCAGTGCCGGCAGCACTCATGCAGCCCCAGACCATGACACTCCCACCACCATGCTTGACTGTAGGCAAGACACACTTGTCTTTGTACTCCTCACCTGGTTGCCACCACACAAGCTTGTCACCATCTGAACCAAATAAGTTTATCTTGGTCTCATCAGACCACAGGACATGGTTCCAGTAATCCATGCTTGCCGTCAGCAAGCTGTTTGCAGGCTTTCTTCTGCATCATCTTTAGAAAAGGCTTCCTTCTGGAACGATAGCCATGCAGACCAATTTGATGCAGTGTGCAGCGTATGGTCTGAGCACTGACAGGCTGACCCCCCACCCCTTCAACCTCTGCAGCAGTGCTGGCAGCACTCATACTTCTATTTCCCAAAGACAACCTCTGAATATGATGCTGAGCACGTGCACTCAACTTCTTTGGTGGACCATAGCGAGGCCTGTTCTGAGTGGAACCTGTCCTGTTATACCGCTGTATGGTCTTGGCCACCGTGCTGCAGCTCAGTTTCAGGGTCTTGGCAATCTTCTTATAGCCTAGGCCATCTTTATGTAGAGCAACAATTCTTTTTTTAAGATCCTCAGAGAGTTCTTTGCCATGAGGCGCCATGTCGAACTTCCAGTGACCAGTATGAGAGAGTGAGAGCGATAACACCATATTTAACACACCTTCTCCCCATTCACACCTGAGACCTTGTAACACTAACGAGTCACATGACACCGTGGAGGGAAAATGGCTAACCGGGCCTAATTTGGACAGTTTCACTTAGGGGTGTACTCACTTTTGTTTCCAGCAGTTTAGACATTAATGGCTGTGTGTTGAGTGATTTTGAGGGGGCAGCAAATTTACACTGTTATACAAGCTGTACACTCACTACTTTACATTGTAGCAAAGTGTCATTTCTTCAGTGTTGTCACATGAAAAGATAGAATAAAATATTTACAAAAATGTGAGGGGTGTACTCACTCTTGGGAGGTACTGTATATATAAATTTCGGAAGATCATAGAACTGGGCCTGAAAAGGAAAAAAATAAAATAAAAAATAGATTATAGTCTGTGATTATTTTCTGCACAGAGATTTCGGTATCCCCGACAGCGTTGGCGACCATCAGTCAGACCGTGTCTGCAGACCTCGGGAAGATTTACGGGATTTTCTCAGAGAATGAAAATAAGACAATTAACACGGCGATTTGTATCCCAACTGGCAGAGGAAACAGGTCATAAATTGCGCAAATAAAAAGAACAATAAATTGCTGTTTCTTTTTTTTTTTTTGCTGTGTGAATTTATGCGGATTGGGTGGTTTATGGGAAATCCATAGCTGACAGGATTACTCGTTTGAAAGGTTTGTGGCACTTCTTCCAATGTCTCAATCTGTTCTCTGTGCGCGGATCTCGGATGCATCTGAAGAACGGTAAATATAACCTCGCCGCTTACATGGTGAGACGTAGTGCCATGCCGGGGGACGGGTGCCCGAATACCAAACTTACCTCGGCTGAATGTACACCAAACTACGCTCAACAATTACCGACATGCAGAGACTCTGTGAGACCTTATGAGTATAAATTCTGCATAAACCTGATCTAATCAATATCCATTTATATCAGTTTATTGTGAATTATTATTCTACTAGTTTACATTTTCTACGTATTCTACGTCCCTGCTTCCTCCCCGCATCAACACGCTAATGACATTTTTAAATAAAAAAATTCCCATTTTCATTTAGAAACCTGGATTTTACTCAGTGATGTCCTCAATGGGTCTCGGTGCTTCTCTATGCAATGCAGGCAGATCTTGTCTGGTGGGAGGGGCCAGCAGGGTGCTGTACATGGCTTCCTGAAAACATCACAGCTCCCAGTCTCAGCAGTCCTCTCAAGAGCCTCCAGTCCTGATGCAAAACGTGGACTGGATCTTGGGAGGAGTTACGCAGACATCAAGATGATGCTGGATGTTCTCCAGCCAGAAAATGAGGCAGGTCCTATCTGAGTTGCTGCACACCGTGCAGTGAGATCAGAGTTAGCCATTTCCGTTTTGCCCATAATGCGGGGGGCAAAACACCATGTACGTAAACTCGCACAAAAATTGCACAAGGGGGTGTCATATGGTTCCTTCCCGAAGAGGAAAGGACCCTTCCCTGACTTCATGGGATGCAAGCCTACCTAACCAAAAGGCCTGGTGGACCCAGGGCTAGGACAAAGGGTGGGCAGGAGGGATGGCTGCCCTGGGCACTGTGGTATCAAGTAAGGTGGGGGGGACCACAAGGAGGTTGGGGGGAGGGGATTTGTGTTGAGAGGGGGAATTTGGGGGCGCGGCAAGGAAAGGGAATTATTCTAGGAGGGGAAAATTGAGAATGTGTGCTAGGAGTGTTGATTTGAGGGGATTTGTGTTGGGAGGGGGGTGGGAGAAGAAGATTTGTGCTGGGGGGGGATTTTGGGGGGTTTGTGCTAGGAGGGTAATTCTTTTGGGGTGGGTGGGAGATTTGTGCTAGCCAGGATGATTGGGGGTATTTGTGTTATGAGGAAAAATTTGGGGTCATTGGGGAGAATTTGTGCTGGGAGGGGGTATGTAGAGTAGGGGGGATTTGTGCCCAGAGGGGAATTTTAAGGGGTAGAGGATTGGGGAGGCAAAGGTTTGTGCTTAGGTAGGGGATTTCAGCGGGAGGGCAGATTTGTACTGGGAAGAGGGGGGATTCATGCGCAGGGGTAAGCATGAAGATTAGTGCTCAGTTTTTTGGGGGAGGGGGGGATTTTGCTGACATATAATGCTCAAACATCTTGGGGGGGGGCACAATTTGGCTAGTTTGCCCTTGGCTCTAGATGACCTTATCAAGGCATTGGGTGGACCCCCCTCCTCATTGTCAGCAGAAGCTAAGCAACAGGTACTATGTGAGGAGCTCCCCCTAAGAAATGCATAGAGTATAAGGGAGAGTGGGGGTAGAGGAATTCTTCTCAAACTTCCTCTTCCTCCTTAAAGTCCATAAGTCTGAGACATTCCCCAATGGACATGATCTCCCTCTGATGGATGAGGCTTGTTTGAAGAAACGCATTATCCTCTAGGCACCATCAATGTTCCATTGTGCAAATGCAGTAAAAAAAAATAGTATGTTCAGCACCCCAAAGAGGGTACACAGTCCTTGAGTTCCGGTTCCAGGACCCTCAGTAGGTTCTGAGCATAGGGATACTCCCAGAAAACATGCAAAGCGGTTTCCTCCTGGATGATGCAGAAGGGGCAGTGCATATATCTGCTCAGATTTTTGGCATGGATGAAAGTCCTCAGAGGTAATCCCCATCCATGCCAGATCTGTATGCCTGTTGGTGAGTCTCTTTGAGGAAAGATCCCTCCACACAACCTGGTAGTAGTGTCTAGAGGTAGGCCATGAACAGACTCCACAATGTCCTTGTCTCTGATCAAAATTGTGGGCAGTCTACTTTCTCCACTGCAGGTGGAGCTCTTCCACAGCGGCACTGTTGTTGGAGAGGAAGTAAAGATGAACAAGATTCCTCCATGGTTTCCTGGGTCACTGGGGAAGCTATCCTATTGGGTGATGCCACCCCATGTGACTCTGTCTTGGGTCAGGCAGAGCCTATTTAAGGCCCGGGCTCCCAGATTTGGTATGCATTTTTACAAGTTGGTAGAATAGGAACATGTACTCAGCCTGTTAGGCACAGTGCTAGCGGTAAGGGGAAGGTTCTTGACGAGGAGGGAAAGTGTAGGGTTGCTACTTCTTGGACTTCTCTCGTTTGGGCATGAGACAGCCAGGCCACACTCGGATCTCTTTACAGACACTGTCAATTCGGCTAATACCCACTCTCTTCACATTACTGGAAACCTTGAGTGCACACTGGTGATGCAACCTTCCCACTGGGTTTGTTGTGAGCTGTTGCTGTGCTTTTTCAATACAAGTTTTCCATTGCACCTATGTGAATTTTTGTCGCCGCACCATGCTGCATTCCACCTACAGACTTATGGACAGTCTTTGGTTTCCACAAGTCGTGGTTGACTTTGTGTAGCCCCTGCTGCCGGATAAA
This sequence comes from Lithobates clamitans, assembly GCA_037952925.1. Lineage (NCBI taxonomy): Eukaryota > Metazoa > Chordata > Amphibia > Anura > Ranidae > Lithobates > Lithobates clamitans. Next base: position 225,501 of record JBBGZY010003341.1, on the reverse strand, counting down.
CTTAAGAGTGTCCAAGTAATTCCAGGGAGTGTCAATATTTTAGGGGATGGGGCTGTCCCATTTTTCCCATTTAAGGAACCACTAAAGAGGCAAGAAGAAAAAATATGGGAGATGGAGTTTTCATGAGAGAGGAGAATCCACTGTTTGATCAGTCAAAGCAAAGAATACCCTCAGCTACTGTAGGTAGCAATGTCGGGCAAACCGCTAACGCCCTTTTAGGGGCTCATTGAACATGACTTTTACTCTGTCCATCTTGGAGCCCCAGATGAAGAAAAACAGCGCCCTGGTGATGGCCCTGCAAGTGTTGATCCGTGGAGGCAGGGCCAGGCCTGGACGAGGTACTGCAACACAGGGAAGATGCTGTGTACTACGAGTGTCTTTCCTTTGATGGTGAGCTCTCTGAGGTTCCAAAGTCCAAGCTTTTGATTTATTTTTGACAATCTTTTCTCCCATGACTTCAGGGCTGCACCCTCAGCTCCAGGCCAGGCTTTTGATGAAAACCGCTCTGATATTGAAGGGGACAGATGCAGTGGAGGGCAGGAACCACTTTCCAAAGAGCATGACCTCTAACTTCCCGTAGTTGACTTTTACCCCTGAAGCTTGGCTGAAGTCCTTGCAGGACTGGATAAGTGAGATGATGGATAGCTGGTTAGCTCAGAACACCATCACCTCGTCCAGGTAGAGTGAGCACTTGACTTTCTTCTGTCTGGACCCAGTGCGGTGATCCCTCTGATCTCTGCATTTCATCTGATGCATTCAGCGAAGAGCTCTATACAACAAACAAAAAGAAGGAGGTGAGGATGGGCAGCTTTGCCTGACCCCAGAGAGGACCAGGAAGGGGTCAGTTTTCCAGCCATTCACCAATAACTTGCTGCAGATATCATGATACATCGGGTCAACATATGAGCAGAACATTTCCCCAAGACTAAACCTACTCAGGGCTCTACACATAAATCAGTGGGAGACACAGTCAAAGCGTCAAGACTGACCAGGGCCGTGTGCACAACAAGGCCATGTCTCGGACAAAGAAGCCATTTCATTCCAAGAAAGAAGCCTGTACAACTGTGCAAGACTGAAGGGAAGGTTGGAGCTCAGATTTAACCTTTTCTGCCATACTTCTATACCAGCCCTGCGGTGAAGACTTCCACAGCTCACCCAATCATAATTCACCCTTGAGACTCCTCATCGTCTCTCTTCTCAGCAGAGAAACTTGTGAGACAAAACCTCTGCTGACTGAGCTAATGCCGTCAAAATCATTCCTAGTTTTGTTTCTAACCACAGAAGAAGAAAAGGTTTTTCTTTCCTTCCTGCAGAATCTTCACTCCTTTGATTCCTAATTTGCATATGCTAACCAACCGTATTCATCAAAAACCTACCATCCATCAGACAGGCCCAGATAACGCGTTTCGCTCTCATCCGACTATTGGAAACTCTGAGCTCTGCAAATTTCAGCGGGTGCGTCAGCTGAGAAAGACGGAACATTGTTTCATCGTCAAAATATTTTCCCACTTTAGCAGTTCCAAATTTTCAAACTGTTTTTAATAATAGAGCTTAAAGTGAACCTGTCATCAGATATATTTCTTCATGTAAGTACAGCATTCTGAGTAATGTGTAACACTTCAAGGCATTTATTGATCTCCCAGAGATCACAGTTCTCCCCCTGACAATGCCTTAATTTGCCTTTTTCTACAGAAGGATGGTACCATGTTTGTTCAAACATCGCCCAGGGTCATCATCTATTATCCAGAGAGATGTCAGCCTGACTGTCCCTGGTGCACTTTTCCCCCATGGCACAATAATCCTCCTATGGTGTACTGATCTTTCAATGGCACCCCCTATGATGCATTGGTCCCCCTATGTCATACTGACCTCCTTATAATGCACTGATCCCCTGTGGCATACTGGTCCTTCTATGGTGTACTGACCCCACAATGGTGCAATGATCCATAGCGCACTAATCCTCTGATGGTGTACTTATCATCCTATTGCACACTGATCCTGCCATTGTGCCATGGTGCACTGATCTTCCTATGGCACACTGATCCCCCTATGGCTCACTGACCCTCTTGTGTTGCACTGATCTTTCTATGGCACAATGATCCCCCTATGGCTCACTGATCCTCCTGTGGTGCACTGATCCCCCTATGACACACTGACCCCAGTATGATGCATTGATCCCCTATGGCCCACTGATCCTCCTGTGGAACACTGATCCTCCTAGGGTGCACTGATCCCCTATGGTGCAATGATCCCCTATAGTGCACTACATTTACTATGATGCACTGATCCCCTGTGGTGCAATGATCCCCTTATAGCGCACTGATTGTCAGAAACCATGAATCAGGCCGAGACAGAAGTACAGTTAAATCACACTTGTTTAATAACAAAAGTAAAAAGAACAAACATAGTCAAAACATAGCCAAAGTTTGGCAACCGGAACGGATAGTCAGACAAGCCAGAAAGTCAGGAAGCCAGAGATCAGCGTAGTGGAAAAGCAAGCAGGATCTGGAGCCAGAAGGGATGTCAGCCAAGCAAGTCTTTCACAGGAACGCAGGAGATAGTCTCTGTGATGTTGACCAAGGCGAAGGCAGAGATCATCTGGGCTGGATGGCTTAAGTAGGCAGGACTGACGAGCAGGATATCATCAACAGGTGAGTCAATGTGGAGAGATAGGAGCTGGCTTTTAGCCGACAGCTGAGCAGCCAGCTTAGAGGAAGGAAGGGCTGAGCCCAGCCCTGACACAAATGTTCCTATAGTGCACTGATCCCCTATGGTCCAATGATCCTTCTATAGCACACTGATCCCCCTGTGGCGCACTGATTCTCCTATGGTATGGAGCACTGATCCCCTATGGTCCAATGATCCTTCTATAGCCCACTGATTCCCCTGTGTTGCACTGATTCTCCTATGGTAGGGAGCACTGATCCCCTATGGTCCAATGATCCTTCTATAGTGCACTGATTCCCCTGTGGTGCACTGATTCTCCTATGGTAGGGAGCACTGATCCCCTATGGTCCAATGATCCTTCTATAGCGCACTGGTCTTTCAATGTTGCACTGACTTCCCCTTGGTGCACTGAGCACCTATGGCACATTTATTTTCCTATGACACAATGATCCTCTTATGGGGCACTGATCCCCCCTATAGCCTCCTACAGTGCACTAATTTTCATATGATGCACTGATCCCCTGTGGTGTAATGATCCCCCTATAGCGCACGAAACCTGCTATAGTGCACTGATCTCCCTATGGTCCAATGATCCTCCTATAGCACACTAATCTCCTATGGCTCACTGATCCTCCTGTGGTCAACTAAACCCCCTATGGTGCACTGATTCCCTTATATAGAATGAGCCCCCTATGGTGTACTGGTCTTTTTCCATGGTGCACTGACTCCCCTATGATGCACTGGTCACCTATGGCACACTTATTTTTCTATGGCGCACTGATTCTCCTATGGTGCATTGATCTTCCTATGGCGCAATGATCTGCCTATGGTGCATTGATCCTCCTATGGCCCACTGATCCGCCTATGGTGCACTGTGTATATTGTGTCAGCTGTAGAGGAGTGGACTAAAAGCACAAATGATATCATGGTGTCAAGAACTGGATTGAGTATTGACTCCTGCGTGGTGTTCACATACATCCCTTCATTTTTTAATATCCGCTCTACTTTAAGCAATGTTATACTATAAGCATAGACATGGGGTTGAGTGTTTAACTGTCATGCAAGATGGAGGAGTAAAAAAAACTTGATTTTCCTTCTGGTATAAAGAATGAAGTCAAATCAAATTATACAGCGCTGGTCGGCGGAGGCTCGCTCTTCCTTAGCCCGAGCACATGTGTCATCAGATACAGTTTTTATGGCACAGAAATACATCCTGCGAATTTCATGAATTACTAATTGGGTTGTAAAGCATCCGGCACACAACCAGTTTCGAGGCGGCGGCGCGGGCCCATAAAACCGGCACCTGTACACAAGTAACTTTTATTCCGTACGTCTCTTTTTTACCGTCTGTGGCAGCCGTGTCCGCTCGCTGCTGTCGCTGTGGGTTTGTCAGCGCCGAAAGTTAATAATGTAAAAGTTTCAAAACACAGCGAAACTAGACCAACTTCTTCCTGAAATTTCCCCAGTGTCCTAGATCTTTCAATATGAAGCCGAAGCCTTTGTTTTTATTAGAATCGAGAGATGTAAACCCTAGCAAGCTCCAAAGACATATATATATATAAAAAGAGAACGATGGCGACAAGGCAGTTCTGTAATTTTCCTGCAGTGCTCATTTGGAAGAAAAGCTGTGGTACTGAAGTCAGAATGTCCCCTTTATTTATCTACTGTGGGGTGACAGAGGGACGTTACTGAACGTACTGACCAGCAGAGGAGATAGGATGGGCAAATGCCAGCCTAGGAAGGAAGAAGTGGGGTTGGCGGTGTGGTGAAAGAAACATAGAGCCTAAAAGATGATTAATGGACATCGTATAGCAAATCAGAAGTAGCAGAGGAGGTACAAGGCATTAGTAAAGACTAGCATAGTCAGTGGTGACCAGAAGGGAATGGAGAGAGATATCGGAGAATGACAAAAACTGACGTCATTGGTTTGATGACCTAGTTTGATTCGGGGACCAAGCATGACAGGGAACACCTGCTACATATTGAACTGATAGGTACTAGGGATGAGCTTCGTGTTCGAGTCGAACCCATGTTCGAGTCGAACATCGGCTGTTCGGTCGTTCGCCGAATTGCGAACGATATGGGCCGTTCGCGCCAAACTCGTGTGGCGCGTCACGGCCCATAATTCACTGCGGCATCGCAGTGCATTGCTTGCTGATGATTGGCCAAGCATGCACTATGACCCGCATGCTTGGCCAATCACAGCGCCGCCTGAACAGAGAGCCGTAATTGGCCAAAGCCAAGGAGGCTTTGGCCAATTATGGCTCAGGGGATTTAGTACACGCCCCACACTATATAAGGCCGCCTGCACGGCGGCCCTGTGTAGTGTGTGTTCCGGCGTTGAAAGAGATAGACAGAGAGACAGTGTCATTTGATTTGAGTTAGATAGATTAGGCAGAACAGTCAGTCAGTTAGCTGCACTTACAGTGTATTGTGTATATATATGCATCCCAGGTGTTGCTTATATATATATATATATATATATACACTGTATTCAGTTTAGCTAGATCCGTTCCTGTTATCTTCTAGACTATTTACATTTAGTGCAGTGCGTCCTGCTCACAGTGTTCAGCTAGATCCGTTCCTGTTATCTTCTAGACTATTAACATTTAGTAAAGTGCGTCCTGCTCACAGTGTTCAGCTAGATCCGTTCCTGTTATCTTCTAGACTATTTACATTTAGTGCAGTGCGTCCTGCTCACAGTGTTCAGCTAGATCCGTTCCTGTTAAATTCTAGACTATTTACATTTAGTGCAGTGCGTCCTGCTCACAGTGTTCAGCTAGATCCGTTCCTGTTATCTTCTAGACTATTTACATTTAGTGCAGTGCGTCCTGCTCACAGTGTTCAGCTAGATCCGTTCCTGTTATCTTCCTACTGACAGGCAGGCTTGTCTTGTTACAGTATTAACAGCTACCTAAAGAAAATTACTGGTGTTCTTTTGATCCTATTAGTACCACGGTCAGGCAGCTAGACTATTTACATTTAGTGCAGTGCGTCCTGCTCACAGTGTTCAGCTAGATCCGTTCCTGTTATCTTCCTACTGACAGGCAGGCTTGTCTTGTTACAGTATATAAAGCTACCTGAAGAAAATTACTGGTGTTCTTTTGATCCTATTAGTACCACGGTCAGGCAGCTAGACTATTTACATTTAGTGCAGTGCGTCCTGCTCACAGTGTTCAGCTAGATCCGTTCCTGTTATCTTCCTACTGACAGGCAGGCTTGTCTTGTTACAGTATATAAAGCTACCTGAAGAAAATTACTGGTGTTCTTTTGATCCTATTAGTATCACGGTCAGGCAGCTAGACTATTTACAGTTAGTGCAGTGCGTCCTGCTCACAGTGTTCAGCTAGATCCGTTCCTGTTATCTTCCTACTGACAGGCAGGCTTGTCTTGTTACAGTATATAAAGCTACCTGAAGAAAATTACTGGTGTTCTTTTGATCCTATTAGTACCACGGTCAGGCAGCTAGACTATTTACAGTTAGTGCAGTGCGTCCTGCTCACAGTGTTCAGCTAGATCCGTTCCTGTTATCTTCCTACTGACAGGCAGGCTTGTCTTGTTACAGTATATAAAGCTACCTGAAGAAAATTACTGGTGTTCTTTTGATCCTATTAGTACCACGGTCAGGCAGCTAGACTATTTACAGTTAGTGCAGTGCGTCCTGCTCACAGTGTTCAGCTAGATCCGTTCCTGTTATCTTCCTATTGACAGGCAGGCTTGTCTTGTTACAGTATATAAAGCTACCTGAAGAAAATTACTGGTGTTCTTTTGATCCTATTAGTACCACGGTCAGGCAGCTAGACTATTTACATTTAGTGCAGTGCGTCCTGCTCACAGTGTTCAGCTAGATCCGTTCCTGTTATCTTCCTACTGACAGGCAGGCTTGTCTTGTTACAGTATATAAAGCTACCTGAAGAAAATTACTGGTGTTCTTTTGATCCTATTAGTACCACGGTCAGGCAGCTAGACTATTTACAGTTAGTGCAGTGCGTCCTGCTCACAGTGTTCAGCTAGATCCGTTCCTGTTATCTTCCTACTGACAGGCAGGCTTGTCTTGTTACAGTATATAAAGCTACCTGAAGAAAATTACTGGTGTTCTTTTGATCCTATTAGTACCACGGTCAGGCAGCTAGACTATTTACAGTTAGTGCAGTGCGTCCTGCTCACAGTGTTCAGCTAGATCCGTTCCTGTTATCTTCCTACTGACAGGCAGGCTTGTCTTGTTACGGTATATAAAGCTACCTGAAGAAAATTACTGGTGTTCTTTTGATCCTATTAGTACCACGGTCAGGCAGCTAGACTATTTACATTTAGTGCAGTGCGTCCTGCTCACAGTGTTCAGCTAAACCTACAAATTAGTGGGGTGCGTTCACCTCACAGTGTTCAGCTAAAGCTACCTGTAGAAGGTTGGTGGTGTTCTCATACTACAGGCAGGCAGTTGATTTTGCTAGCTGCAGTATATATATATATGGTCGTGGAGACGGTGCATCCTCATCAGCACGTGGCCATGGGACACGCTTGGCCTTTTTTTCGGCAGCTGGCCGTGTTGAGCCGCAACATGCGGAAGACTTGGTCGAGTGGATGACCAAGCCGTCCTCATCCTCTTCATCCTCTCTCACCCATGCCCAGGGTGCTTTGTCTGGCAAAGCAGCTGCCTCTTCCCTCGGCTCAAAGTCATCAGTGACTCCTTCCCTAGCTCCACCATGTCCTCCTGAGGAGTCCCTCGAACTGTTTGACCACAGTGTTGGGTACATGCTCCAGGAGGATGCCCAGCGTTTGGAAGGCTCTGATGATGATACTGAGCTCGATGAAGGCAGTAACATGAGCACGGACAGAGGGGGTGCCCAAGGAGGACAGCAATCTGGCAGTCATGCTCCCCCTGCTGCAGCATACTGCCAGGTTTGCTCCAGTGATGAGGAGGGAGGGGATGATGAGGTCACTGACTCAACGTGGGTGCCTGATAGGAGAGAGGAGGAGGAGGAGGCGGCACATCACCAACGAGGCAGGATGCCCTCCAGGGGCCAGCCTAAGGGCAGCACATTGACTGCATCACATGTGCAGGGCGCTGCAGTCTCTGCGCGTTATTCAAAAAGTTCTTTGGTGTGGGCCTTTTTTGAGACGAGTGCATCAGATTGCAACATATGTCTCAAGCGTATCTCACGTGGCCAAAACATCTCCCGCTTGGGTACCACATGCTTGACCAGACATATGTTGACCTGCCATGCAGTTCGTTGGCAAGCGCATCTAAAAGACCCACACCAAAGAACAAAGAGGACCTCTCCTTGCTCCTCATCAGCTGAGATTTCCAACCTCACTAGACCTTCAGTCCTCTCTGAGACCTGCACTGAGAGGAATGAAGGTGTAGAATTAGGTGTGTCACAGCCAAGTACTTGTGGGCAATCTGCTTTTGGTACACCGACCCCAGCTGCTGCACCGCCGAAAGAAGTTTGCTCCCAGCCATCCACATGCCCAGCGGTTGAATGCTAGCTTGGCAAAATTGCTGGCACTTCAACTGCTGCCTTTTCAGTTGGTAGACTCTGCCCCCTTCCGTGAGTTTGTGGAATGTGCGGTTCCTCAGTGGCAGGTACCCAAACGCCACTTTTTCTCACGGAAGGCGATTCCGGCTCTCTACCGGCATGTGGAAGGCAATGTCCATGCCTCGCTGGACAGGGCGGTCAGCGGTAAGGTGCATATTACCGCTGACTCATGGTCCAGCAGGCATGGACAGGGACGTTACCTAAGTTTCACGGCGCATTGGGTGACTCTGCTGGCAGCTGGGAAGGATGCAGGACAAGGTGCAGTAGTGTTGGAGGTTGTTCCGCCACCACGCCTCCAAAATGCTAATGATTGTGACACACCTCTCTCCTCCACCCCCTCCTCTTCTTCTTCCTCCATGGCCTCTTCCTCGGAACCAGAGGTGCTCCGTAGTCGTTCAAGGGGCTACACAAGTACGCAGGCCAAAAGATGCCATGCGGTGCTTGAGCTGGTGTGCTTGGGGGACAGGAGCCACACTGGGGCAGAGGTTCTGTCAGCTCTGCAGGGGCAGGTTCAGAGGTGGTTGACGCCACGCCAACTTAAGGCAGGAATGGTGGTTTGCGACAATGGCACCAACCTCCTCTCTGCCCTCCGACAGGGACAAATGACCCATGTGCCCTGTTTGGCTCACGTCCTTAACTTGGTGGTGCAGCGGTTCTTGGGCAGGTACCCGGGCTTACAGGATGTCCTGAGGCAGGCCAGGAAAGTCTGTGTGCATTTCCGCCAGTCATATAATGCCAGTGCTCGGCTGACGGACCTCCAAAAGGAGTTTAACCTGCCCAAGAACCGCCTAATCTGTGACATGCCCACCAGGTGGAACTCAACGTTGGCCATGCTGCAGCGGCTGCACATGCAGCAGAGGGCCATCAATGAGTACCTGTGCGACTATGGCACCAGGACAGGGTCAGGGGAGCTTGATTTTTTTCCCCACGCCAGTGGGCCATGATCAGGGATGCATGCACTGTCCTGTCACCATTTGAGGAGGCCACGAGGATGGTGAGCAGTGACAGTGCATGCATCAGTGACACTGTCCCCCTTGTCCACCTGTTGGAGCACACGCTGCGTGGAATAATGGACAGGGCACTTGAGGCAGAACAGAGGCAGGAAGAGGAGGACTTCCTTAGCTCTCAAGGCCCCCTTTATCCAGACAGTGTTCCTGCGTGCCTGCCGATCACACAGGAAGAGGACGAGGAGGAGGAGGAGGAGGAAGATTGTGTCAGTATGGAGGTGGAGCCTGGCACTCAGCATCAGCAGCAGTCTTTAAGGGATCAGTCCCAAGAAACACATGGACTTGTACGTGGCTGGGAGGAGGTGGCTGCGGACCATGTCGTCCTTAGTGACCCAGAGGACTCCGGACCGAATGCCTCAGCAAACCTACGCTGCATGGCCTCCCTGATCCTGCAAAGCCTGCGTAAGGATCCTCGTATTCGTGGTATCAAGGAGAAGGACCAATACTGGCTGGCAACCCTCCTTGATCCACGTTACAAGGGTAAGGTTGCGGACCTTATCTTGTCATCGCAGAGGGAGCAGAGGATGAAACATCTTCGGGAGGCCTTGCAGAAAGGTCTGTGCAACGCGTTCCCAGAGACTGGGAGGTTACAAACTCCTGTTTCTGGACAACGTGTTGCTGAGGCTTCGGTCAGTCAAAGAAGGAGCGGTGGAGAAGGTGGCCGTCTGACCGATGCGTTCAGACAATTTTTTGGTCCGCAGCCCCAAGGTATGATCGGTTCCAGCAACCATCGCCAGCGTCTGTTTTACATGGTGCAGGAATACCTAGGGGCAAGATCAGACTTGGACACCTTTCCCACCGAAAATCCTCTGGGTTACTGGGTCTTGAGGATGGATCACTGGCCAGAGCTTGCACAGTATGTAATTGAGCTACTGGCCTGTCCTGCATCCAGCGTTCTTTCGGAACGCACATTCAGTGCTGCTGGAGGTGTGCTAACCGATCACAGGGTGCGTCTGTCCACCGACTCGGTCGATCGACTGACCTTCATAAAAATGAATCAGTCTTGGATCACCACCAGCTACCAAGCACCTGATGCTGCTGTAACCGAATAATTTTTTTTGAAATCTCAGATCCCTTCAAAGACTGCCTATGCTGATGCTGAGTGACTATCCCTGAGTAATTATCCTCTTCCTCCTCAATCATCACGCTGATAGCTTGTAAGAACATTTTTGGTTCTGGGCGCCACCACCAGTGACTAAGGCACAATTTTTCAGCCCCTGTTTAACAGGGGCGTGTAATTACAATTTTTGATGTAATACTTTGCAGCAGGGCTCGTTCCTGCATTCCAACTAGAGTGTCTGTGAGGGGTTGCAGTGTTGTGGCACCAGCACCAGTGCCCAAGGCCCAATTTTTCTTCTCCTGTCTAACAGGGGCGTGTAATTACAATTTTTGATGCAATACTTTGCAGCAGGGCTCGTTCCTGCATTCCAACTAGAGTGTCTGTGAGGGGTTGCAGTGTTGTGGCACAAGCACCAGTGCCCAAGGCCCAATTTTTCTGCCCCTGTCTAACAGGGGCGTGTAATTACAATTTTTGATGCAATACTTTGCAGCAGGGCTCGTTCCTGCATTCCAACTAGAGTGTCTGTGAGGGGTTGCAGTGTTGTGGCACAAGCACCAGTGCCCAAGGCCCAATTTTTCTGCCCCTGTCTAACAGGGGCGTGTAATTACAATTTTTGATGCAATACTTTGCAGCAGGGCTCGTTCCTGCGTTCCAACTAGAGTGTCTGTAAGGGGTTGCAGTGTTGTGGCACCAGCACCAGTGCCTAAGGCCTAATTTTTCAGCTCCTGTTCAACAGGGGCATGTAATTACAATTCTTGATCTAATATTTCACAGCAGGGCCCTGTGAGGGCTTACAGTGTTGTGGCCACAGCAACACCTAAGGCCCAAATTTCTGCTGAGTATATAGGGCAGGACCCTACTTTCAAACATCTAACTTACAAACGACTCCTACTTGCAAACGGAAGGAGACAACAGGAAGTGAGATGAAATCTACCCCTAGGAAGGGAAATTCTCTCCTGTAAGAGTTAATATGGGGAAAAAAATTCTCCTTTCCACTGATGCTTTCCAATCCTTGTTCCACAAAAAAACCCAAATTTTCAAAAAACATTTTTCATTGGGACAAAAAGTGAGGTGAAATCTTCTGAAGAGGAGGAAAGACAGCAAAACAAATGTCACAGGGGTGATAACCCTTCCCTATGTTTTCCAAAAAGCTTAAAAAAGATTTTTTGGCTGGAGCTAAACACGTTAAAAATGTACCTGTTCAAAATTACAAAGAGATTCTACTTAACAACAAACCTACAGTCCCTGTCTTGTTTGCACCGCCTGTATACTGCTGTTCAGAGTATATAGGGCCTGGTGGCCCCACACCTTTCCTTATTTTAATTTGGGTGCGGGGTTCCCCTTAATATCCATACAAGACCCAAAGGGCCTGGTAATGGACTGGGGGGTACCCATGCCGTTTGTCTCACTGATTTTCATTTTCATGCCATGACCCGACATTACATTAAACCCGCAAGCAGTTTTAAATGAGATTTTTTCCTTTAAAAATGATATTTGGTGCAGGGACTGTTCTAAACACGGGAAACACGCGTCACTTTACAGGCATACTATAGACACCCCCCAGGTACGATATTTAAAGGAATATTTCACTTTTTTTTTTTACTTTAAGCATCATTAAAATCACTGCTCCCGAAAAAACAGCCGTTTTTAAAAGTTTTTTTTGCATTGATACATGTCCCCTGGGGTAGGACCCGGGTCCCTAAACCCTTTTTAGGACAATACCATGCAAATTAGCCTTTAAAATGAGCACTTTTGATTTCGAACGTTCGAGTCCCATAAACGTCAATGAGGTTCTAACGTTCGTGCGAACTTTCGGTCCGTTCGCAGGTTCTGGTGCGAACCGAACCGGGGGGTGTTCGGCTCATCCCTAATAGGTACGGTGGCATTCATAAAATATGAAAAATACAGAATGATATGAGCAGCAACGTAACATGTTGCACAGTTCTGTTAGAATTTTTTTATTGATTAGATAGGGGTCCTAGAACACCAAACCTCCAACCACTCCAACCGTTCAACACGAAGATAAACTGTGCATGTCATTGCCCCAAAGTTCAACTGTGCATGACCTTGCCCCAAAGTTCAACTCTGTATGTTCTTACAACAGAGTTCAACTGCCCAACAGAAAGTTCAACTGTCCAATACAAATATCAATTGTGCATGTCCTTGCCCCAAAGTTCAACTCTGTATGTTCTTAGCACAAAGTTCAACCAGCCAAGAAAAAGTTCAACTGTCCAACACAAATATCTATTGTGCATGTCCTTGCCACAAAGTTCAGCTCTGTAGTTTCTTACCACAAAGTTCAACTGTCCAACAGAAAGTTCAACTGTCCACCACAAATATCAACTGTGCATGTCTTTGCACCAAAGTTAAACTTTGTATGTTCTTACCACAAAGTTCAACCTTCCAACAGAAAGTTCAACTGTCCAACGCAAAGATCAACTGTGCATGTCCTTGCCTCAAAGTTCTCCATGCACGACCTTGTGCCAAAGTTCAACTTTGCATGTTCTTACCACAAAATTCAACCATCCAACAGAAAGCTCAACGGTCCAAAACAAAGATCAACTGTGCATGTCCTTGCCCCAAAATTCAAGTCTGTCAACTGTCCAAAACGAATATCAACTGTGCATGTCCTTGCCCCAAAGTTCAACTCTGTATGTTCTTACAACAAAATTCAACCGTCCAACAGAAAGTTCAACTGTCCACCACAAAGTTCAATTGTGCATGTGCTTGCCACAAAGTTCGACTGTCCAAAAGAAAGTTCGCCTTTCCAACACAAATATCAACTATCCATGTCCTTACTACAAAGTTCAACTGTGCAGCACAAAGTTCAAAGTAAGCCTGAACAGATGCAGAAGTGTTGGTGGATCACTGGACACGAATTTGAAGAATAGTCTACAATTCTGGAGAAGAGACTGCTTTCTAGCACATCCATTCCCAACCAGGGTTCCATGGAACACTAGGGCTCCTCCAGGGGTGGCTGGGGGTTCCTTGAGCTGTGGTTGCTTGTCCCCCTATTTGATGGTGTCTCCATAGATACAGGACCAAAGCTACATGGCAAAGCCAGAAGTGTGTCACCAATGATCTTTTTAGTTGTCTAAAGGTGACATTCAGACCATCACTGTAAGGGTTGCGTTCTTCTTACTGATCAACACCAGTGTAGGGACATTTTTTCTATTGATCCCCCAATAAACTGGTTTAAGTAAGGTTTTCCTGAGACCTGAAAAATATTTTGGGGTGCCTCTGGGGTAAACAGATTGAAAAAGGCTGCATAAAATGTTGGTAGGGCCAAATGGGTCCATGGAATGCCAGTAAGAGATATAGTAAAAAGATGAAAGCACCACAGGTATTTTATAACTCCAGAAGTCAAAAGTCAAAGAGGTTGCCAATGGGTTTCGGGAGCCCATTGGTCCCTTCATCGGGAATTACGGTAAAGAGCAGTAGTGTAGCTTGCATGTCTGGCACCCAAGGTCGATCTTTTCAACACTTCCACCTCCCACACTTAAAACAAAGCTTGGTAATATGCGGGGACCAGGGTAGACCGCCTATAGGAATTGCTAAGTGAACTGTACATAGAAGGGCTTGTTAAGGTTGTTGGCCTAACAGTCCTAGACTAGCGACTTGATTAAACCGCAGTTGCTTGGCACACAATAAGATCGCCTCTGGGAACTGGAGGTGATTGTTAATGCAAAAAAAAAAAAACAACTTCTATGTGGGACAGGCAGGAGTTGCAGAGGATGGGGTTACCGGAATCAGTCCCTTAAGGACAAACAGACGATTCCCTGAGGAGACATGTACATGTCTATATCCAGCCTTATGCAGGAGATACGGCAATATGTAGAGAATAGTATTGGTGTGTATAGCATGCTGCAGGAAATGAAAGGTTGTAATACTGGCACATGTGGGGATAATAGTGGTATGCTTTGACAGGGACAGGCCTGTAAGGGATTAAATGATAGTAATTTGCAATTCCTGTTTCGATGGCAACAGTCAGCAGGACAAATAGAGGGGTGAATTGTGTCCCCACCATAAAAACTTGATAAAAGGTCTAACCTTTTTCTATTCTATTCAAAACTAAATATCAATAACCTTTACATTTATTTTAAAAGGAAAAAGCAGAGATGCTGGGAGTCCTCTCCCTTCATGGAAAACTTGCCAACCTTTTTGTTATACTCACCTCTTCAGTATTCCAGCATTGGCTCCTCTCTCCAGCCCAGAGCTCCTGGCATTTTTTTGTTTCACCCATAGGTGCCATGGCCAATCAGGAACGACTCTCCTGACTGGTCTGCACCTAAAGTGGCTGTAAACCCTTTCCATATACCCAGTGAAGTGACTATCCTCAGGTGATACACAGAGATGAAACTAACCCTCCTACATAAGCTTTACCTGTTTATTTGCAGTCTTCTCTTCTCGACATTCAAAGTGCTGAATTTATAAGCTTGTCAGAAAAAATGGGGGGGGGGGGGCGAAGAGCTGAAGTTACACTCTGCAGAGCTCAGTGAGGAGAGCTCTGACAGCTGATTGGAAGGGAAGGGACAAACACCCCTTCACACAGCTCACTGCCTCAGCTCACAGGAACAGGAGCTGAGGCAGTCAATCACAGGCTGTGTGCTGGAGCTCCCTCCCCGCCACCATTTTTCTCTTGGTGTCAGGAAAAATTGACAGAAGTGACTCATGCTGATATCAGAGGAAGGAAGCAGCAGACAGACATGACACTTAGCGCTTTTAACCACTTAAGGACCAGCCTCGTTTTGGATCTTAGGTGTTTACATGTTTAAAACAGTTTTATT
The DNA here is from genome assembly GCA_037952925.1 of Lithobates clamitans. Taxonomy (NCBI): domain Eukaryota; kingdom Metazoa; phylum Chordata; class Amphibia; order Anura; family Ranidae; genus Lithobates; species Lithobates clamitans. The sequence continues at coordinate 210,443 of JBBGZY010003341.1, read as the reverse complement.
TTGCTAGAAAATTACTTATAACCCCCAAACATTATATATGTTTTTTTTTTCTAACACATGTTTTTTTTTTTCTAACACCCTAGAGAATAAAAGGGCAATCGTGGCAAACTTTTTTTTGCACCGTATTTGCGCAGCGGTCTTAAAAGCGCATTTTTTTTTGAAAAAATTCACTTTTTTGAATAAAAAAATAGGACAACAGTAAAGTTAGCCCAATTTTTTTTATATTGTGAAATATAATCTTATGCCAAGTAAATTGATACCCAACATGTCACGCTCGTGGAATGGCGTCAAACCTTTACCCTTAAAAAATCTCCATAGGCGACGTTTAAAAAATTCTACAGGTTGCATGTTTTGCGTTACAGAGGTGGTCTAGGGCTAGAATTATTGCTCTCGCTCTACCGGTCGCGGCGATACCTCACATGTGTGGTTTGACCACCGTTTTTCATATGCAGGCGCTACTCGCGTATGCGTTCGCTTCTGCACGCGAGCTCGTCGGGACGGGGGGTTTTTTTTTTTTTTTTTAATTATTTTTATTATTTATTTTACATTATTTTATTTATTTTTACACTGTTTAAAAAAAAATGTGTCACTTTTATTCTTTATACATGGAATGTAAACATCCCTTGTAATAGAAAAAAGCATGACAGGTCCTCTTAAATACGACAAAAGATAATCAAAAAGACCTCAGATCTCATATTTACACTAAAATGCAATAAAAAAAAAAAAAAGTCATTTAAAAAAATGACATTGAAAAAATATGCCTTTAAGAGGCGTGGGCGGAAGTGACGTTTTGACGTCGCTTCCGCACAGCAGTGTCATGGAGACGAGTGGGCGCCATCTTAGCCTCACTCGTCTCCAGGCACAGCACTGAGCAGGACGCGATCGCCTCCGCCGCTACCAACGGCTCCAGTAAGCGGCAGAGGACTCCGGATCGCGGCGGGAGAGGGGCGCCCTCTCCCGCCACCGATAAAAGTGATCATACGGCGAATCCCCTGCAGGGATCACTTTTATCAGAAAGCGAACTGCCGCACGAAAACGGGGATACCGGGGTTATGGCAGCTAGCTGCTGCCATAACAACGATATGCGCCGGCAAAGTTAGGACGTACATCGGCGTGCGGCGGTCGGCAAGTGGTTAATTGAGATAAGTACACACCATGGAGGGATATGCTTTGTTCATATTTCATGTCTGAGGTTTACAAACACTTTAAGGCTGGGTTCACACTATTGCGAATTGGATGAGGGTTTCCCTGCATCCAATTTGCATAACAGGAGATTGGGACCAGCTCTCTATAGAGTCGCTTCACACATCTCCGGAGCGGCTCTGGTGCGAATTGCACAGGAGCCCTGTGCGTCATTTGGTCCATTTCAGGTCCAAATCCAGCCCAAAATTTGAGCTGAAATTGGACCTGAAACAGTGAATGGAGACGGACCGGACTCCTGCCATGAGCCTCTGCGTTCTCGAGTGTGCACCCAGCCTAAAGTAGACATGTGCAGGATGAAAAAATTTGTTTAGTTTTGTTTCGATCCGTTTTTTAACTAAATTTGTTTAGTTAAATTAGTTGCATTCGTTACAATCGTTTTCGGGATTCGTTTAGTTTCGTATTCGAATTCGAAAAAATGTGCCCGTATTTGAAAAAATTTGACCGCATTCGAAAAAAACGATCAGATTCGAAAAAAATTCTACCGCATTCGAAAAAAACAAACGGAATTTGAAAAAGTAAACTATATATAACCATTTTGCGAAATTCGTATAGAATGAAAGTGAATTCGAATAAAATAGAAATAATAGAAAAGAATAGCATAGAAAAACAATAGAACAGAATAGAAAAAAATATAATATATTCTATTCTAATCATGTCTATTCAAATTCATTCTGTACCAAATTCCATTTTTGAAAGATGGTTTTATATATATATATATATATATATGTATGTATGTATATATATATATATATATATATATATATATATATATATATATATATATATATATATATATATAAAACCATCTTTCAAAAATGGAATTTGGTACAGAATGAATTTATATATATATTTATTTTCTATTCTGTTCTATTGTTTTTTCTATTCTAGCCTTTTCTATTAGAACTTGATTTCATTCTATTTCTATATAACCATATTCCGAAATTCGAATTTCGTATAGAAAAGAATTCACATTCAAATAGAAAAGATTAGAATATAATAGAAAATAATGGAAAAGAATAGCATAGAAAAACAATAGACCAGCATAGAAAAAATATAATATAATATATATATATATATATATATATTCCAAAATTCGAATTTCGTATAGGATGAATTTGAATTCAAATAGAATTAAAAGATTAGAATAGAAAATAATAGAAAAACAATGGAACAGAATAGAAAAAAATATTATTTTATATATATATATATATATATATATATATATATATATATATATATATATATATATATATAAATATATATATAATCTTCCGAAATTCGAATTTCATGTAGACTGAAATCAAATTTGAATAGAAAATATTGGAATAGATTAGAAAATAATAGGACCGAATAGCATAGAAAAACAATAGAACAGAATAGAATAAAATATAATATATATATATTATATTTTATTCTATTCTGTTCAATTGTTTTTCTAGTCTATTCTTTTCTGTTATTTTCTATTCTAATTTTTTCTATTCAAATTCAAATCCATTATATACGAAATTCGAATTTCAGAAACCATCTTTCCGAAATTCGGATTTCGTATAGAATGAATTCGAATTCGAGTAGAAAAGTTTAGAATAGAAAAGAATAGCATAGAAAAACAATGGAACAGAATAGAAAAAAATATAATATATATATTATATTTTATTCTGTTCTATTGTTTTTCTAGTCTATTATTTTCTATTCTAATCTTTTCTATTCAAATTCGAATCCATTCTATAAGAAATTTGAACTTCAGAAGCCATGTTTCGAAATTTGAATTTTGTATAGAATGAATTCGAATTTGAATAGAAAAGATTAGAATAGAAAATAATAGAAAACAAAAGCATAGAAAAAACAAAATAATAAATTTATATATATATATATATATATATATATATATATATATATATATATATATATATATATATATATATGTATGTATGTGTATATATATATATATATATATATGGGTATGTGTATATGTATATGTATATATATGTGTGTGTGTATGTATATATATATATATATTTCTATTGCTTTATTGTTTTATATTCTATTCTATTGTATTTTTTAGAAAATCGTTTTCTATTCTTTTCTGATTTGATTTGAATTTGTTTTCGAATTCGATTAGAATTTGTTTTCGGATTCAATCGTTTTTTCGGATTAGTTTAAATTCATTACTTTTGTAATTCGGAAATTCGGATGCACACGAATTTCCGAATAATGAAAAATTCATCCGAATTTCGATTCGGAACGAAACGCAATGCACATGTCTAGCCTAAAGGCCCACATCACATTGGTACACCTAAACCATGCTGCCTCTTACAGTTCTCAGTGCCTGTCCCCAGTGCACTCCTCTGTCTCCAGTGACCCCTGTGTGCTTCTTTGTCTCCATTGACTAGACATGTGCACTGACAAAAAATGTGTTCGTTTTGTTTGTTTTTTTGATTTTTTTGGAAATTCAAAAATTCGAAAATTCGAAAATTCGGAAATTCGAAATTTGAAAAATCGGAAATTCGAAAATTCGGAAATTTGTAATATTCATTCTTATTTTTGGATTTTCACATTTCCAAATTTTAGAAGTTAAAATTTGTGAAATTTTGAATTTTCGAATTTCCGAAATTTTCAATTTCCGAAATTTTCGAATTTCCGAACTTCCGAATTTGTGAAATTTTGAATTTCCAATTTCCAAAATTTCCAATTTCCAAATTTTGAATTTCTCAATTTCGAATTTCCTAATTTCAAATTTTCCAATTTCCGAAATTTCGAATTTCTGACATTTTCCAATTTCCGAATTTCTGGATTTCCAATTTCCAAATTTTGAATTTCTCAATTTCGAATTTCCTAATTTCAAATTTTCCAATTTCCGAAATTTCGAATTTCTGAAATTTTCCAATTTTCGAATTTCTGGATTTCCAATTTCCAAAATTTCAAATTTCCCAAATTCCGAATTTTCAAAAATTCGGAAATTTGAAAATTCAGAAATTCGGAAATTTGGAAATTCGAAATTGGGAAATTAAAGAATTTGGAAATTCGGAAATTAAAAAAACGGATTCGGAACTAAACGAATTGCACATGCTTACCATGGACTCCTGTGTCTCTAATGATCCCTGTGACCTCTGATCACTCCTGTGCACCCCTGTGATTCCAGTGTGTCCCCTGTGATGTGATTCCAGTGTGTCCCCTGTGATGTGATTCCAGTGTGTCCCCTGTGATGTGATTCCAGTGTGTCCCCTGTGGTGTGATTCCAGTGTGTCCCCTGTGATGTGATTCCAGTGTGTCCCCTGTGATGTGATTCCAGTGTGTCCCCTGTGATGTGATTCCAGTGTGTCCCCGGTGATGTGATTCCAGTGTGTCCCCTGTGGTGTGATTCCAGTGTGTCCCCTGTGGTGTGATTCCAGTGTGTCCCCTGTGATTCCAGTGTGTCCCTTGTGATGTGATTCCAGTGTGTCCCCTGTGATTCCAGTGTGTCCCCTGTGGTGTGATTCCAGTGTGTCCCCTGTGATTCCAGTGTGTCCCCTGTGGTGTGATTCCAGTGTGTCCCCTGTGATTCCAGTGTGTCCCCTGTGGTGTGATTCCAGTGTGTCCCCTGTGGTGTGATTCCAGTGTGTCCCCTGTGATTCCAGTGTGTCCCCTGTGGTGTGATTCCAGTGTGTCCCCTGTGGTGTGATTCCAGTGTGTCCCCTGTGGTGTGATTCCAGTGTGTCCCCTGTGGTGTGATTCCAGTGTGTCCCCTGTGATTCCAGTGTGTCCCCTGTGATTCCAGTGTGTCCCCTGTGATGTGATTCCAGTGTGTCCCCTGTGATGTGATTCCAATTCGGAAATTTGTAATATTCATTCTTATTTTTGGATTTTCACATTTCCAAATTTTAGAAGTTAAAATTTGTGAAATTTTGAATTTTCGAATTTCCGAAATTTTCGAATTTCCGAAATTTTAGAATTTCCGAACTTCCGAATTTGTGAAATTTTGAATTTCCAATTTCCAAAATTTCCAATTTCCAAATTTTGAATTTCTCAATTTCGAATTTCCTAATTTCAAATTTTCCAATTTCCGAAATTTCGAATTTCTGACATTTTCCAATTTCCGAATTTCTGGATTTCCAATTTCCAAATTTTGAATTTCTCAATTTCGAATTTCCTAATTTCAAATTTTCCAATTTCCGAAATTTCGAATTTCTGAAATTTTCCAATTTTCGAATTTCTGGATTTCCAATTTCCAAAATTTCAAATTTCCCAAATTCCGAATTTTCAAAAATTCGGAAATTTGAAAATTCAGAAATTCGGAAATTTGGAAATTCGAAATTGGGAAATTAAAGAATTTGGAAATTCGGAAATTAAAAAAACGGATTCGGAACTAAACGAATTGCACATGCTTACCATGGACTCCTGTGTCTCTAATGATCCCTGTGACCTCTGATCACTCCTGTGCACCCCTGTGATTCCAGTGTGTCCCCTGTGATGTGATTCCAGTGTGTCCCCTGTGATGTGATTCCAGTGTGTCCCCTGTGATTCCAGTGTGTCCCCTGTGGTGTGATTCCAGTGTGTCCCCTGTGATTCCAGTGTGTCCCCTGTGATGTGATTCCAGTGTGTCCCCTGTGATGTGATTCCAGTGTGTCCCCTGTGATGTGATTCCAGTGTGTCCCCTGTGATGTGATTCCAGTGTGTCCCCTGTGGTGTGATTCCAGTGTGTCCCCTGTGATGTGATTCCAGTGTGTCCCCTGTGATGTGATTCCAGTGTGTCCCCTGTGATGTGATTCCAGTGTGTCCCCGGTGATGTGATTCCAGTGTGTCCCCTGTGGTGTGATTCCAGTGTGTCCCCTGTGGTGTGATTCCAGTGTGTCCCCTGTGATTCCAGTGTGTCCCTTGTGATGTGATTCCAGTGTGTCCCCTGTGATTCCAGTGTGTCCCCTGTGATGTGATTCCAGTGTGTCCCCTGTGGTGTGATTCCAGTGTGTCCCCTGTGATTCCAGTGTGTCCCCTGTGATTCCAGTGTGTCCCTTGTGATGTGATTCCAGTGTGTCCCCTGTGATTCCAGTGTGTCCCCTGTGATTCCAGTGTGTCCCCTGTGGTGTGATTCCAGTGTGTCCCCTGTGATGTGATTCCAGTGTGTCCCCTGTGATGTGATTCCAGTGTGTCCCCTGTGATGTGATTCCAGTGTGTCCCCTGTGGTGTGATTCCAGTGTGTCCCCTGTGATGTGATTCCAGTGTGTCCCCTGTGATGTGATTCCAGTGTGTCCCCTGTGGTGTGATTCCAGTGTGTCCCCTGTGATGTGATTACAGTGTGTCCCCTGTGATTCCAGTGTGTCCCCTGTGATGTGATTCCAGTGTGTCCCCTGTGATTCCAGTGTGTCCCCTGTGGTGTGATTCCAGTGTGTCCCCTGTGATTCCAGTGTGTCCCCTGTGGTGTGATTCTAGTGTGTCCCCTGTGATTCCAGTGTGTCCCCTGTGGTGTGATTCCAGTGTGTCCCCTGTGGTGTGATTCCAGTGTGTCCCCTGTGATTCCAGTGTGTCCCCTGTGGTGTGATTCCAGTGTGTCCCCTGTGGTGTGATTCCAGTGTGTCCCCTGTGATTCCAGTGTGTCCCCTGTGATTCCAGTGTGTCCCCTGTGATGTGATTCCAGTGTGTCCCCTGTGATGTGATTCCAGTGTGTCCCCTGTGGGGTGATTCCAGTGTGTCCCCTGTGGTGTGATTCCAGTGTGTCCCCTGTGATTCCAGTGTGTCCCCTGTGATGTGATTCCAGTGTGTCCCCTGTGGTGTGATTCCAGTGTGTCCCCTGTGATTCCAGTGTGTCCCCTGTGATGTGATTCCAGTGTGTCCCCTGTGATGTGATTCCAGTGTGTCCCCTGTGGGGTGATTCCAGTGTGTCCCCTGTGGTGTGATTCCAGTGTGTCCCCTGTGATTCCAGTGTGTCCCCTGTGATGTGATTCCAGTGTGTCCCCTGTGGTGTGATTCCAGTGTGTCCCCTGTGATTCCAGTGTGTCCCCTGTGATGTGATTCCAGTGTGTCCCCTGTGATGTGATTCCAGTGTGTCCCCTGTGGTGTGATTCCAGTGTGTCCCCTGTGGTGTGATTCCAGTGTGTCCCCTGTGATGTGATTCCAGTGTGTCCCCGGTGATGTGATTCCAGTGTGTCCCCTGTGATGTGATTCCAGTGTGTCCCCTGTGATGTGATTCCAGTGTGTTCCCGTGATCTCACATGTCCCCTTTCATCTTCAAGCAGCCTTCAGTACACCCACCAGTTGTCAAGTCTTCTAAGCTCCACCGCCAGCCACCTTCAGGTACGCTCCTGCAATCACTTGGACTATTCATCTCTCCATGCACATATATAGTTACATATAGATAGTGATAAACATTTACACTGATCAGCCATAACATTATGACCACTGACAGACTCAGTGAATAATAACACATGCACCTACAATAGGCATGTGAGCAATAGAACTGGTGGCCTTGGTCTGATGAATCACATTTTCTTTTACATCATGTGGATGGTCGGGTGAGTGTGCGTCACTTACCCGGGGAATAGATGGCACCAGGATGCAGGATGGGAAGAAGCCAAGCTGGCGAAGGCCGTGTGATGCTTTGACTTTGGGCAATATTTTGCTGGGAAACCCTGGATCCTGCCATTCATGTGGGTGTGACATGTGACCACCTACCTAAACATTAAAGAATGTGGATCCTCAATATAATTGCCTATTCTAGGAACATGAGGGAAAATAATCCCCCCCCCCCCCTATATAGTGGGACTTTCTAGGCAAATTGGAAATAATATTTAAAATTATAACGTGTTTTTTATTTTACATGTGTTGGAAAATTTTAAGAATTGCAATTCCAAGACGTGTCACTCACAATTAGACTTGTGCTTGATGGAAAATTTTGTTTCGTTTTCATTTGTAAAATACGTAATTTCGTTCTCTTATACTGGTTATGTTACGTTAATTCGTTTTCTGATAAATCATTATTTCTGTAGAGTATAGATATTCATTATAACGAATCAGTTTGTTTTATTGTTTAGTTGTTTCGTTTATGGACAAGTCGTTATTTAATGTATGTATGTATATACAGTATCTCACAAAAGTTAGTACACCCCTCACATTTTTGTAAATATTTTATTCTATCTTTTCATGTGACAACACTGAATAAATGACATTTTGCTACAATGTAAAGTAGTGAGTGTACAGCTTGTATAACAGTGTAAATTTGCTGTCCCCTCAAAATAACTCAACACACAGCCATTAATGTCTAAACCGCTGGCAACAAAAGTGAGTACACCCCTAAGTGAAAGTGTCCAAATTGGGCCCACAGTGTCAATATTTTGTGTGGCCACCATTATTTTCCAGCACTGCCTTAACCCTCTTGGGCATGGAGTTCACCAGAGCTTCACAGGTTGTCACTGGAGTCTTCTTCCCCTCCTCCATGATGACATCACAGAGCTGGTGGATGTTGGAGACCTTGCACTCCTCCACTTTCCGTTTGAGGATGCCCCACAGATGATCAATAGGGTTTAGGTCTGGAGACATGCTTGGCCAGGTCATCACCTTTACCCTCAGCTTCTTTAGCAAGGCAGTGGTCATTCTGGAGGTGTGTTTGGGGTCGTTATCATGTTGAAATACTGTCCTGCGGCCCAGTCTCCGAAGGGAGGGGATCATGCTCTGCTTCAGTATGTCACAGTACATGTTGGCATTCATGGTTCCCTCAATGAACTGTAGCTCCCCAGTGCCGGCAGCACTCATGCAGCCCCAGACCATGACACTCCCACCACCATGCTTGACTGTAGGCAACACACACTTGTCTTTGTACTCCTCACCTGGTTGCCCCCACACTCGCTTGACACCATCTGAACCAAATAAGTTTATCTTGGTGTCATCAGACCACAGGACATGTTTCCAGTAATCCATGTCCTTAGTCTGCTTGTCTTCAGCAAACTGTTTGCGGGCTTCCTTGTGCATCATCTTTAGAAGAGTCTTCCTTCTGAGCCATGCAGACAAATTTGATGCAGTGTGCGGCGTATGGTCTGAGCACTGACAGGCTGACCCCCCACCCCTTCAACCTCTGCAGCAATGCTGGCAGCACTCATACGTCTATTTCCCAAAGACAACCTCTGGATATGACGCTGAACACATGACCTCAACTTCTTTGGTCAACCATGGAGAGGCCTGTTCTGAGTGGAACCTGTCCTGTATGGTCTTGGCCACAGTGCTGCCGCTCAGTTTGAGGGTCTTGGCAATCTTCTTATAGCCTAGGCCATCTTTATGTAGAGCAACAATTCTTTTTTTCAGATCCTCAGAGAGTTCTTTGCCATGAGGTGCCATGTTGAACTTCCAGTGACAAGTATGAGAGAGTGAGAGCGATAACACCAAATTTAACACACCTGCTCCCCATTCACACCTGAGACCTTGTAACACTAACAAGTCACATGACACCAGGGAGGGAAAATGGCTAATTGGGCCCAATTTGGACATTTTCACTTAGGGGTGTACTCACTTTTGTTGCCAGCGGTTTAGACATTAATGGCTGTGTGTTGAGTTATTTTGAGGGGACAGCAAATTTACACTGTTATACAAGCTGTACACTCACTACTTTACATTGTAGTAAAGTGTCATTTCTTCAGTGTTGTCACATGAAAAGATAGAATAAAATATTTACAAACATGTGAGGGGTGTACTCACTTTTCTGAGATACTGTGAATTTGTGATAACGATACATAATTTGGAAAATTGTTTGATTTACTCCATGCCAGTAATCGAACCCCCAACACAAAAGGAATCAACCGATTGGACTAGAAAACTGTAACTCGGACGGATCAATTCCTTTCCACTTGCTTACTAATAGAATAAAAATGAATTGATACGACTGAATCCAGATCATTCCTTATGCCATTACGAGTCGACCTGCGTTTTCATTAGACCATTAACGAATTTACGAATCATGCCAATCTCATTCGTTATAATTTCTTTCGTATTAGTTGAAATTTTGTATTTTTTTTTCTTTGGACGTTCGGATGTGTCCAAATGTCTGAAAGATGCGAAATTCGGCTGAATTTCAATTGTTTTACGAAATGAGTTGCACATGCCTAGTCACAATAATATTGTTACAATATTGTGTACAATACAAAATATATTAAGTATTGCAGAAAAGAAAAAAATCCCCTAAGGTGGACTTTAAAGGCACATAAGAGTATAATTGAAAGAGTGTACAAAGTATTTATAATGCAAAAAATTATTAATGGTTAAACATAGTCGCTAAAAATGTACATATATGGATATGAAACGATGAAATGTCTAAAAAGTTTATGATATTGTCACCATATTTGTAAACACATATGAAATCCTCTTAGCACCCAACGTGTTTCGGAGTACAATCTTTCTCCTTCTTCAGGGCTGTATGAGGAGAATACTGGATGTGGCACTAGACTTGCCTAATATTATCGTTTGCTCTTTTTTGTGTATTTTTTGTATTGTTATTATTGTAACAATATTATTGTGACACATTGCAATTTGTAACATTTATTGAACACATTTGAAATAAAGAATATGTTGTTATTTTAAATATTACATTTTCCTAGAAAGTCTCATTACATGGGGGGGAAAACTTTTCCATATGCACTTACCTAAACATGGTTGCTGACCAAGTACATCCCTTCATGGAAACAATGTTCCCTGATGACAACGGCCTCTTATGCCAGGAAATTGTGCCCTGACCAACTGCAAAAATGGTTCAAGAAGAGTTTGAGGAACACAAGGAGTTTGAGATGTTGACTTGGCCTCCAAATTCTCCAGTTTGCAAACCAATCGGGCATCTGCTGGGATGTGCTGGAAAAACAAGTCTGATTCATGGAGGCCCCACCTCACAACTTACAGGACCTAAAGGATCTTCTACTGACGGCTTGGAGCCAGATCCCACCGCAGACCTTCTTTGGTCTAGTGGAGTCCAGGCCTTGGTGGGTCGGGGCTGTTTTGGCAGCAAGAGTGGGACCTGCTCAATATTAGGTGGGTAGTCAAAAAGTTATGGCTGATGTGTGTCATTTTCTTATGATGTGTCTGACGGTTTATTAACAGCTGTAAGACTTTCTGAGTCTTCACGCTCTTTCTTGGCCGCCGAGCATTTCCCCCCCCGCAGACATTGAACCGCTGGCACCCGACAAGTCTACGGACGCGCTTTTTTTCGTTAACTCGCTCTCTTGTATCCTTTAAAAATGAATCAGAGATTGTTGTAGCCCACATCAAGGAACTGTGACGGGGAAAAAAAAAAAATATGCAAAGTGCCGCTTCACCTTTCTTATCCCAGTTTCTCGCATTCAGACAGATAAAAAAAAAAAACGTGGTCGTCTTTAGAACAAAACCAGCTTTTGTTCATAACTGGCTGTCTCTTCTTCCAGCAGACTGTAGCGGGAATGAAAGTTTAATGAAGTACAAGTCTGCCGGGTCCCCCGGGTATAAATTATTTTTAATGGAACAGAGCAGGTCACTGCGCTAAACTACTTAACTTCGGCGGCAATCTACATATTTTGGGCTGCGGTCGGGTCACCTGTGGACACCCCGGGTGCCGATTACAAAGAGACGAGGAGCGCGCGCCGGCGGGGTCAGAGGTCAGATGTATCGCTTCTTAGGCGTTATGAATTTCGTGTGATAGAGGAGCAAAGCTTAGTGCTGGCCAGAGGATTCCATTAGATAAAGGCCGGGAGCTTTCCAGAAGAGAAACACAACCAACCCCGGTACACAGCTTCACTGCTTATAAGAGCAAGCGCCCCTATGGGACTACCGGAGCTTGGACTGGATCAGGTAAGGGTAGCCAATACTCCACCTGCTTCCAACAAACCAAGGGTCCCAGCATGACCTCAAAAAACTGCATTCATTTCCGTGAATTCCCTCGTGGAAGACATTTACACCGAGACAAACAATATCATTTTTTTGAAATAAATTTTTTACAGCGGTGAAAGCTCGATTCTCCGAGTAGAAGTCGTATTTTATAGGAGTGATAGCACAGTTCTCTGGATATGTTATATATTAGAAGATTGGCACCTCAACCCTCTAGATATAAATTATATTATACAGCAGTGGTGGCCGGTGGAATTTTTTTTGGGGGGGGGGCGGCAGACAGTATGCCACCTCCTCCCCCAGCCCCCCGGTTGGTCTTTCTTTGGGGGGGCGGCAAACAGTATGCCACCTCCTCCCCCAGCCCCCCAGTCGGTCTTTCTTTGGGGGGGCGGGAAACAGTATGCCACCTCCTCCCCCAGCCCCCCGGTCGGTCTTTCTTTGGGGGGGTGGCAAACAGTATGCCACCTCCTCCCCCAGTCCCCCGGTCGGTCTTTCTTTGGGGGGGCGGCAAACAGTATGCCACCTCCTCCCCCAGCCCCCCGGTCGGTGTTTCTTTGGGGGGCGGCAAACAGTATGCCACCTCCTCCCCCAGTCCCCCGGTCGGTCTTTCTTTGGGGGGGCGGCAAACAGTATGCCACCTCCTCCCCCAGCCCCCCGGTCGGTCTTTCTTTGGGGGGGGCGGCAAACAGTATGCCACCTCCTCCCCCAGCCCCCCGGTTGGTCTTTCTTTGGGGGGGGGAGCAGCAAACAGTATGCCACCTCCTCCCCCAGCCCCCGGTTGGTCTTTCTTTGGGGGGGGAGCAGCAAACAGTATGTCACCTCCTCCCCCAGCCCCCCGGTCGGTCTTTCTTTGGGGGGACGGCAAACAGTATGCCACCTCCTACCCCATGACTGGTGGCTTCCCCGGCCTCTCACTCTGCTCTCCTCGAGTCATCACGGTGACGCCAGCGGCGGCTTCCATTCCCTCCCTCCTCCTCCTCGGAGGCCAATCGGGAGTCTTCTCTTTTCGGCCAATCGGAATACGGGTCTCGCACCCGCTTCTGGTTTGCCGGATTGAGTATCAGTCTTTCAACAGCGAATGTTCATTTGCTGTTTTGACACACCTGCAGGGCCGGTGCTACCACTAGGCAAACTAGGCAGCCGCCCAGAGCGCCCGGCCTCTGGTGTTCCTACTCTATTCTGTCTGCAGCAAGCAACTAAGTCTCAGCATCAGCAGGCAGCCGCCGCTCCGTTCGCACATAGTGTCAAAGGGGCAACAGCGGCCGAGGACTGTGTCTGTGTCCCGACTCCCGAATGAGTGGAAGCAACTAAACTTTCATTGATGGGCACTGGTAGGCTGCATTGATGGGAGCTGGTGGGGCTGCATTGATGGGCGCTGGTGAGGCTGCATTTGATGGGCGCTGGTGAGGCTGCATTTGATGGGCGCTGGTGAGGCTGCATTTGATGGGCGCTGGTGAGGCTGCATTTGATGGTCGCTGGTGAGGCTGCATTTGATGGGCGCTGGTAAAACTGCATTTGATGGGCGCTGGTGAGGCTGCATTTGATGGGCGCTGGTGAGGCTGCATTTGATGGGCGCTGGTGAGGCTGCATTTGATGGGCGCTGGTAAAACTGCATTTGATGGGCGCTGGTGAGGCTGCATTTGATGGGCGCTGGTGAGGCTGCATTTGATGGGCGCTGGTGAGGCTGCATTTGATGGGCGCTGGTGAGGCTGCATTTGATGAGCGCTGGTGAGGCTTCATTGATGAGCGCTGGTGAGGCTGCATTTGATGGGCGCTGGTGGGCCGCATTTGATGGGCGCTGGTGAGGCTGCATTTGATGGGCGCTGGTGAGGCTGCATTTGATGGGTACTTCATTAAAAAGGTGGGGTATACATGAGCAGGGCAAAGGAGGTGGAGTCAGGGGTGGAGCCAAGGGGGGCGGCAAAATGAGGTTTCACCTAGGGTGTCAAAAATCCTTGCACCAGCTTTGCACACCTGGGTGGGATCGGAGAGCATCCTCTGCAACCCGAGCCCACCCTATTTTGAAGCCTATTAGAGCCTCTTGCTCTAATCAGATGCTTAAAAAAAACATCCCGCCGCTGTAATTCATGTGCCCTGAAAGGGGCCAGACGCATGAATAGGGGGCGGCCATGGATAGATTAATGCTATACATGGATCTATCCACTGCATATAGGGGGGGTGGTGAGGAGGGCCCCTAATGCAGTGGTCATCAACTCCAGTCCTCAGGACCCACTAACAGGCCAGGTTTTATGTATTACCTTGGGGGAGATGCAGACTAGAATTCTGCAATCACTGAGCAGCAAATGATATCACCTGTGATGTATTTCAGTCATCTTGCAAACCTGGCCTGTTAGTGGGCCCTGAGGACAGGAGTTGATGACCACTGCCCTAATGGATGGGCCGCCACTGTTATACAGGAGTATTTACATTCACCAGCCACTTTATTAGGTACACCTTGCTAGTCCCGGGTTGGACCCCCTTTTGCCTTCATTCTTGGTGGCATAGATACAAGAAGGTGTTGGAAACATTCCTCAGAGATTTTGCTCCATAGTGACATGATAGCATCACGCAGTTGCTGCAGATTTGTCGGCTGCACATCCATACTGCCAATCTCCCGTTCCACCACATCCCAAAGGTGCTCTATTGAAATGAGATCTGGTGAGTGTGGAGGCCATTGGAGTACAGGGACCTCATTGTCCAGTAGTGAGATGATTGGAGCTTTGTGACATGGTGCATTATCCTGCTGGAAGGAGCCATCAGAAGATGGGGACACTGTAGTCATAAAGGGATGGACATGGTCAGCAACAATACTCAGGTAGGCAGTGGTGTATAAACGATGCTCAATTGGTACTAAGGGGCCCAAAGTGTGCCAAGAAAATATCCCCCCCACCATTACACCCCCACCACCAGCCTGAACCGGTGATACAAGGCAGGATGGATCCATGCGCCAAATTCTGACCCTCCATCTGAATGTCGCAGCTGAAATCCAGACTCATCAGACCCGGCAACGTTTTTCCAATCTTCTATTGTCCAATTTTGGTGATCCTGTGCGAATTGTAGCCTCAGTTTCTTGTTCTTAGCTGACAGAAGTTGCACCCGGTGTGGTCTTCTGCTGCTGTAGCCCATCTGCTTCAAGGTTCGATGAGTTGTGCATTCAGAGATGGTATTCTGCATACCTTGGATGTAACGAGAGGTTATTTGAGTTACTGTTGTCTTTCTATCATCTTGAACCAGTCTGCCCATTCTCCTCTGACATCAACAAGGCATTTTCCTCCACACAACTGCCGCTCACTGGATATTTTCTCTTTTTCCCACCATTTTCTGTAAACCCGAGAGATGGTTGTGTGTGAAAATTCCAGCAGATCAGCAGTTTTTAAAATACTTAGACCAGCCCATCTGGCACCAACAACCATTCCACGTTCAAAGTCACTTAAAGTGATTGTAAGGGGTTTTTTTTTAAAATAGCAAACCTATCAAACTTACCTCCACTGCGCAGCTCGTTTTGCACAGAGTGGCCCCGAACCTCATTTTCTGGGGTCCCCCGGCGGCTCTCGGGGCTCCTCCCCACATCTGATAGCCCCCATCGGAGAAGCACTCTCCCGAGGGGGTTACCTTGCGGGCGTGCTCCCGAGTCCAGCATTTGGTGTCCATAGCCGCCGAATGCAGGACTCAGCGTCGCCCCCCCGGAGTCCGTGTCATTGGATTTGATTGACAGCAGTGGGAGCCAATGGCTGCGCTGCTATCAATCTATCCCGGGAGCCCGTGGAGAGAGAGACAGCGCATCCCCAACGACTGAATGTAGGGGTTCGGGTAAGAAAAAGGTGGGAGCTAGGGGGCCGGTGAATGCCAGGTGTTTTTTCACCTTAACGCATAGGCTGCATTAAGGTGAAAAAAACACGAACCTTTACAACCCCTTTAAATCCCCTTTCTTCCCCATTCTGATGCTCGGTTTGAACTTCAGCAAGCCGGAGCCGAGGGGGGCCCTTCCTGGCGACACAGGACCAGCCCAAAGCAACGCCCCAGGTGGGTCACATGTGGGGGGTGATGGTGGTGAAAGGGAGAAGAGGGTGCAGATGGGACAGGCTGCCCCACTTGAAAGGGAGGGCCTTCTTGGCGGTGTCGCCATCGCGCATACATGCATGTAAGTTGGTGGGTCGGGTGTATATATGTGATGGGGCATGTTTTACATTTGCCCACCTCTTTTTTTCTGAACTTTTCCCAAATGTGGTCTTTTCATATTCGTAGGTGACCCTTGAGGTCTTGCTCCTGAAGAGTGACATAGAGGTCCCGAAACGCGTAGAGCTTACAACTACCTGAGAGGTGTACCTAACCAATAACTATGTATGGACGTTCCATTTTATTTGTGCTTGTTCTTCTCCTCTATACTCTGTAAACATTGGTATCTTTGTATATAATATGTTATATGCTATTATGCTTTCCCATATATTACTTACTTGCAAACAAGTCCATGTTGGACCGCTCATTGTGATACAATACTAAGTATTTAGATTGACTTTGTGTAATGCCATGTGGAGATGTATTATCTTTTTATGCTCCGTACACACGGTCGGATTTTCCGATGGAAAATGTCCGATCGGAGCGTGTTGTTAGAAATTCCGACCGTGTGTGGGCTCCATCGGACATTTTCCATCGGATTTTCCGACACACAAAGTTGGAGAGCCGGATATAAAATTTTACGACAACAAAATCCGTTGTCGGAAATTCCGATCGTGTGTACACAAATCCGACGGACAAAGTGCCACGCATGCTCAGAATAAATAAAGAGATGAAAGCTATTGGCCACTGCCCCGTTTATAGTCCCGACGTACGTGTTTTACGTCACCGCGTTTAGAACGATCGGATTTCCCGACAACTTTGCGCGACGGTGTGTGTGTATGCAAGACAAGTTTGAGCCAACATCCATCGGAAAAAATCCTAGGATTTTGTTGTAGGAATGTCCGATCAATGTCCGACTGTGTGTACGGGGCATAACAATTAAATTTGCCTTCTTCCTCATATCTACTGCTTCCGTGTGCCTCACTCAAAGTCCCGCCCTACGTTCTATTTCTCTTTTTTTACGGGGACTGGACTGTGTCCAATGTGGGTAGAAAATGTCCTGGTGTCAATGGGAGTAAACAGTGCCCCATCATTGGCATTACTGGGGGGGGGGGGGGTATTGCCCTTCTGTTGGTATCATGGGAAGAAACAGTGCCCCATTATTGGTATCAGTGTGAGAAATGGTGCCCCATCATTGGTATCAAGCAAAGGGCCACATCCGGCCTGCAGACCGCAGTTTGGAGACCTCTGAGTTATAGAGGATGAAGTTAGAAGATAGGAACTGCATGAGAGGGTGTTAATGAGATGAAATAGGTCTGTTTGGCAGCCTGAAGGCAGGATTTGTATTATTGGAGGGCAGATTTAGGCTCTGTTTCCACTAGTGCGACTTTTCATGCGACTTGGGACTGAAAAGTCGCATGACAAATTGTTTCCCATGATTTCCAATGAGTACCGTTCATATCTGTGCGACTTCAAGTCGCAGCGACTTCAAAGTAGTTCCTGCACTACTTTGGTCCCACTTTGATGCGACTTGAGGTCCATAGATACAGGCATTGCTTCAAATCGCGGTAAAAAGTCGCGGTAAAATCGCGGTAAAAAAAATCGCGGCTAAATCGCGCGACTTTGGGGACGCAATAGTGGAAACATAGCCTAACACATGGTGAAATTTCGCTGGTATTTAGTTTTATCCCACAATCGCTTGAGTGAGGCTATGTCTTTTGAGACTGCTGGTGTCATCTGTTTGTACGAAGCTGTAGGGGTCTGTGTATAATGGAGGGGAGTGTATTCAGGGAGCAGGAGAGAGAGAGAGCTGCTGTAGACAGAAGTGTCCAGGTTGGGGAAGAATGGGGGGGGGGATTTTGTGATTGAATAGAACATGAAAGGGTTAAAGTAGTGAAGGTTTTTTCGAGTAATGGTTTGCACATTGAAGGGATAAAGCGTTAAAGACAGGCCCAGCTCACTGAACTTCTGACTCCAGCTCTACAAAGCTGTCCCTGGCTCTGATTGTCTCAACCTTGTTCTTAGAATTGTTCTGTGAAATTGATATTGATCTGACCTCTGTAGATATCATTCCGATCTTGTGAGAGTGATGATGGCTCAGAGATCTGACCGCACTGAGAGAAACTGATGCATAAACATGCACAAACCTTTTAGCTGATGGCACATTCATACAGAAGCCTCTACAACAGCCAGTCTTGGCAACTCAAGATGGGGTTGTGCGCAAAACCATAATTCCCAGGGAGATAAATGGTCATGACAGATGGCCTGGGGACAGTGGCGTCTCCAGCTTTCATATTTAGGGGGGGCACATGGGGGGACAGGGACAAAAGTAGGGGGGCGCAAATATATATATATATATATATATATATATATATATATATATATATATATATATATCCATTACATACAATAAAAAACAAAGGAGAAAGTTACCTGTGCACTATCCAAAATCCCTCTGCCTATTAAAATAAATGGATGTTTTTTTAGTATCGCTCCAGTGGCCATTAAAGTGTAAGCTCACCTGACCCTCTTGTCCTGTCCATCGTCCTCTGTGGCTTTATGTCCACCATGCAGCCTTGTGCCCACCAATGCAACCTTGTGCCCACCAATTCAGCCTTGTTTCCACCATGCAGCCTTGTGCCCACCAATGCAGCCTTGTGCCAAGTGCCCACCAATGCAGCCTTGTGCCCACCATGCAGCCCCGTGCCCACCAATGCAGCCTTGTTCCCACTATGCAGCCCTGTGCCCACCAATGCAGCCTTGTGCCCACCAATGCAGCCTTGTGCCCACCAATACAGCCTTGTGCCCACCAATGCAGCCATGTGCCCACCATGCAGCCCCGTGCCCACCAATGCAGCCTTGTTCCCACTATGCAGCCCTGTGCCCACCAATGCAGCCTTGTGCCCACCAATGCAGCCTTGTGCCCACCAATGCAGCCTTGTCTGTCATTCAGTATACCTCAGATCCACAGGGGGCATAGCGGCCAAAGGAGAGACAAGGGTGCCATATAGTGTAGTATTTTAAAATGTTTAGGGCTTTATTAATAAATAACAAACAAGGGTACTCACACAGAAACGTAACAGAGGATAAATTGTAACCAAACGAGCGGCGAGCTTGTACACTGCTGACAGTGGAAGGTGCCTGTCCCTACGCGTGGCGTCACGGGTAAGGTGGCTTCATCAGGGGAAACCACGTGACCCGTGACGCCACGCACAGGAACAGGCACCTTCCACTGTCAGCAGTGTACAAGCTCGCCGCTCGTTTTCGTACAATTTATCCTCTGTTACGTTACTGTGTGAGTACCCTTGTTTGTTATTTATGAATAAAGCCCTAAACATTTTAAAATACTACACTATATGGCACCCTTGTCTCTCCTTTGGCCGCTATGCCCCCTGTGGATCTGAAGTATACTGAATGACAGTCCGGGACCCAGGACCTACCCCCACAGGAGATACCACAAGCGCTGATTGCCTTATGCTGTAACCTCAGTATAATTAGGTAAGGGGCCATTACCTTCCAGTGTAGGATTGTTGCATGAAGAGGACTGGTTTATACACTTCACATTCTCCACCTATTGAAGCAAGTGATGCAAGAATCTAGCTGCTGCCTGCACTATCTCACTGTCTGGCACGTTTGATGAAGTATTGGAGCTGTTTGCTGCTGCACAAGTCACTTTTTCTTTGAACTTTAATATTGTTTTTATACCATTGTGAGCACCTATTGTTGGCACTGGACACTTTATTGCATCCGTCACAGACATTGTGATCTCTCCGGACATCCATTGTAACATTGCACCTTTGGGGTCTATTCTGTTTTTATGTGATTTATGCTCCAGATATTTTTTTTTTTTTTTTTGCACTACAGGTGAAGTGCTTACACTGCATAATTTATACACTTATGTCGATATTTTCATTTAGTACTATTTATGTGTAGTTTGACTATCTCCACCCATGTTCATCAATGTTAATTTTATTCCTAATCGAGCACAGCACGTGTATAACTTTATTGTTTGTTTGAGTTTAATATTATATAGTATACTGAGTGTAGGCGATTTGCCTCCCAGCCAGTAATACCTTAGTATGATTGCACCTATGCACCGGTGTGTATATATGGATTAGCGCAGCACCATTCCCACTGGTGTCCCATCATTGGTATCAGTGGGAGGAATAGTGCTCTTTTATTGGTAATAGTAGGAGGAAAAGGGCTCCATCATTGGTATTAGTAGGAGGAATAGCGCCCCATTATTGGTGTTAGTGGAAGGAATAGTGCTCCATCATTGGTATTAGTGGGAGGAATAGTACCCCATCACTGGTATTAGTGGGAAGGAATAGCGCTCCATTATTGGTGTTAGTGGAAGGAATAGTGCCCCATCATTGGTATTCGTGAGAGGAATAGTGCCTCATCTTTTAAAACAATCAGAGGAACAGTGTCCTTTCATTGGTGTCAGTGGAAGGAATAGTGCCCCATCATTGGTGTCAGTGGGAAGAATAATGCTCCATAGTTGGTGTCAGTGGAAGGAATAATGCCCTATTGTTGGTGTCGGTGGAAGGAATAATACCCCATTGTTGGTGTCAGTGGAAGGAATAATACCCCATTGTTGGTGTCAGTTGAAGGAATAATGCCCCATTGTTGGTGTAAGTGGGAGGAATAATGCCCCATTGTTGGTGTCAGTGGAAGGAATAATGCCCCATTGTTGGTGTAAGTGGGAGGAATAATGCCCCATTGTTGGTGTCAGTGGAAGGAATAATGCCCCATTGTTGGTGTCAGTGGAAGGAATAATACCCCATTGTTGGTGTCAGTGGAAGGAATAATACCCCATTGTTGGTATCAGTGGAAGGAATAATACCCCATTGTTGGTGTCAGTGGAAGGAATAATACCCCATTGTTGGTGTCAGTGGGAGGAATAATACCCCATTGTTGGTGTCAGTGGGAGGAATACTGTAGTGCCTCATTTCAATGGGAGGAACACTGCCCCAAGAGCAAGATAAAGGAAAGCAAAGGGCCACATCTGCCTCACAGTTTGGAGTCCACTGATCGAATGTATAAAACACTTTGGACAATCGATATCACACAAGTCAGAATTCTGCAAAGTATTGAGGCAGTTGTAGGGTTAAAGAGAGAAACTGGGCTGCTCCCACCCCTGTTTAGAAGGCAGTATGGGGGCATTCCGCTCTCCATGCGCCTGAAGAAGCTTCCACCTCCCCAAGGGACAGTTTAATGTCCGCGTTCTCCTGTACAGGCAATGAGGCTCAGATATTAGCAACTTTTTCCAATTTCACACGGCACTGCGCCCCACTTCCTGCCTGGTGCTTGCATGGAGTTAATGGCCCGGGGGATATCCTACGCGGTAACCTCAGTGTGAGGGCTCCCGGCCTCGACATGCCATGTGCTTCGCTCCTCTATGGCGGCACAGACCGTAAATCCAACCAGCAGCCTCCGACTCGTAAATGTCTTTCCCAATTGATTACACATGTGTGTGTGTGAGCCCAACAGACAGGAACCGTGTCCGATGACAACGGCAGGACGAGTGCGGCCTGCGCGCCATTACTGTACTTGCCAAGCGGAGTCATAAAGTTACAGGTAAATTTGCAGCTCCACTGACACGACTTACATCGTCGCTGCGGATTTACCCGGGCGGGGGGGGGGAAGTAATGCAGATCCGTCACAGGAATCGCCTGAGAAGAGTTTTATCGTTTGTTTTATCAAGTCTGGTGAGAGCGGAAAGAACCGCCACTCCGGGAATCTCAAGATGTCTCAATAAATATATTTAAAGAGGACCTGTTAAGTGCCGTCCTCCATTCGTGGAATGAACATTTTTAAGCCTCTTTAATAAAACAGGATTGAGCTGATCGTGTCATGGACAATCATTTGAAAGCTGATTTTTTTTTTTCTTTTCTTTTCTTCCAGTTAGAGTGATGGTTGCTCGTTCTTAAAGAAGCTTTAAGCTTCGTACACACGATCGGATTTTCCAACGGGAAATGTGTGATGACAGGCTGAAAATCCCACCGTGTGTACGCTCCATCGGACAATTGTTGTCGGATTTTCCGCGGACAAATGTTGGATGGCAGGTTTTAAAATTTTCCAGCAGACAAATGTCTGTTGTCAGATTTTCCGATCGTGTGTACACAAGTCCGTCGGACAAAAGTCCAAAGTACAAACACGCATGCTCGGAAGCAAGGACGAGCCGGAAGCGGTCGGTCTTGTAAACTAGCGTTCGTAATGGAGAATTAACATTCGTGACGCGGCAAATTATGAAATCTCCAAATGCAGCGCACAATTCTCTTCTTCTTTAATGGGATAATAATGAAGATGCTTTGCTGGTGATACTGATGGAGTTATTGCAAACGAATTTTCAAAGGCATCAAGAATAATATTATTATGGTTGTTATTTATTTATTTATTTTTTTTTGGGCACGTTACCACAACACCATTATCCCGTAGTTTATAAGATCAAAGATACAACTATGTTGGTGTCCCTTGTTAATGTTACATTGTATTTTTTTAAATGTAACTGCCGACTCCCAAACTGTCATTTGAAGTAAAACACATTATTCTATTATTCTACACAATAATTTTATTGTGCATTAAAAAAAGAAAACAAATAAAATTAGACATGCTATCTGCCAATAGAACTTAACCAAAAAGTGCATTCTATGCATCCAACAACATAGAAAATATACCAAATCAAATCATTATTATTCAACCAAAAAAATAATGTCAAAGCAATAACTCCAAGGCCAATAATAAATAACAGGTTATCTCCTCCGATTCCGCAACATGTCTGGTTGACGAACGGCCGTTCAGAAACGAACTGAAAAGCGCAAAATGAAAAGCGCAAAATTAAAAGCGCGAAATGAAAAGCGCAAATCAACACTCATCAAACTTCTACTAATACAAAATTAGCAGAAGGAGCCCAAAGGGTGGCGCTAAAGTGCTGAAAAACAGCGTAATACGTCACTACATTCGTAATTGTTGGCCCCCAATTGTGTGCCGTGTGTATGCAAGACAAGTTTGGACCAAGGCCCTTCGGACAAAATTCCACGGTTTTGTTGGCCAATAATCCGATCGTGTGTACGAGGCTTTATGTGACAAACCCAACCAGGACAAGGGGCTTTTGGAGAGGACTGCAGGGTTGCCTGTTGCCTGCTGACTATCAGCTCTAGCTTTTAAGGGAACACTACTCTTTGGGGGGGGGGGGTGTGCCTGGGGGACCCTTGGAGTGGTCTTGTGTCTGATTCAAGTCCATGTCCCCCCAAAACACTCAGACTCTGGGAACTGGAGAACCCAGATCCATATTTATGACCTCTATGCCCAAACCCAGCAATGGCTGCTTTAGATTGTGATACTCAGAGCAGATGTTAATATCATCAGCTTTAAGTAACCTGATTCTGGGGTCTCCTGATATAATCTGTTTACCACTTCTTGCAAAACAACGAACCTGCACGTTGCTTTGAGGAAGTGCTTGTACCGGGGTGATGCTTGTAGCTGTAGGCTTCACCCCGGTACCGTTTTTTTAGAGCTGGCGGTCGGCTTTCTGGTGATAACAACCGGTGTGGCTCAGCAGAAGCTCTGACGTTATTACGAGCAGCGGGAGGGGTTGTCCCCCCCCCCCCCGCTGTCTTCTGCCACCTCGCCTAGGTCTCCCGTCCCACCGGGAGACCCGAGTGACCAGCTGGCATGATGTCATGTCCAGTGTACTCAGCTGCCAATGGCACCGATTTTAAAGCAATCTACAGTATTCCAAAATGCAGATTTTTGCGTTTTGAATACTTTGAAGTGTAAAGGAGGGATTGGGGGTCTTTTCGACCCCCGATCCCTCCATAGAGAGTACCTGTCACTGACTATTACTGTCACAAGGGATGTTTACATTTCTTGTGACAGCAATAAAAGTGATAGTAAAGTGAAAGTAATTTTTCTTCTTCACTGAAGGGCACTGATGGGGCTGCGCTGATGGGCACTGATTACGGTGCACTGATGGACACTGATGAGGCGGCACTGATGAAGAGGCACTGATGAGGCGGCACTGATGAAGAGGCATTGATGGGAACTGATGACGCTGCACTGATGGGCACTGATGAGGCGGCACTGATGAAGAGGCACTGATGAAGCGGCACTGATGAAGAGGCACTGATGGGAACTAATGAGGCTGCACTGATGGGCACTGATGAAGATGCACTGATGACGCTGCACTGATGGGCACTGATGAGGCTGCACTGATGGGCATTGATGAGGCGGCACTGATGAAGAGGCACTGATGAGGCGGCACTGATAAAGAGACACTGATGAGGCTGCACTGATGGGCACTGATGAGGCGGCACTGATGAAGAGGCACTGATGAGGTGGCACTGATGAAGAGGCACTGATGGGAACTGATGACGCTGCACTGATGAGGCTGCACTGATGGGCACTGATGAGGTGGCACTGATGAAGAGGCACTGATGAGGCTGCACTGATGGGCACTGATGACGCTGCACTGATGGGCACTGATGAGGCGGCACTGATGAGGCGGGACTGATGAAGAGGCACTGATGAGGCGGCACTGATGAGGCGGGACTGATGAAGAGGCACTGATGAGGCGGCACTGATGAAGAGGCACTGATGAGGCTGCACTGATGGGCACTGATGACGCTGCACTGATGGGCACTGATGGAGAGGCACTGATGAGGCTGCACTGAAGGGCACTGATGAAGAGGCATTGATGAGGCGGCACTGATGGGCACTAATGAGGCAGCACTGAAGGGCACTAATGAGGCTGCACTGAAGGGCACTAATGAGGCTGCACTGATAAGGTGGCATTTATGGATACTGATAGGTGGCACTGATGGGCATTGATATGCTGCACTGATGGGCACTGATATGCTGCTGCCCTGATTATCAGTGTAAGTGCCTCTGTTACCTCAAGAAAGCCATTTTTTGGCTTTCCTTTCCTCAGACAGTGACAGCGCTGAGGAAAGGAAATGCTGATAACTGGCATTTGTTTACATGTGATCGACTGTGATTGGACACAGCTGATCACATGGTAAAGAGCCTACGTCATCAGCTCTTTATCGCGATTTGCGTCATCTGACGTCCTCCCAGAACAAGCGCAGTCCCGCCCAACCATCATTTTACAATACGGTGGATGGGAAGCAGTTAAAGTGGTTCTGAAGGCAGAAGTTTTTTTTTTTTTTTTACCTTGGTGGTGGTTGTAAACCCTTCCACAGGTGATACACAGAGAAACTAATCTATCTACATAAGTTGTACCTGTCTATATACAATCTTCTCTTCTTTATATCCCTTCAAAGTCCAACATTTATAAAGCTTGTCTTCAGAAATCAAGGGGCGGGGAGCAAGCAGCTTGCTATGGGGGCACTCAGCAAGGGGGAGGAGCCAAGAGTACCGGCGGAGGACCCGAGGAGAGGAGGCTCAGGGCTGCTCTGTGCAAATCCATTGCACAGAACAACTATGTATAACATGTTTGTTATTTTTAAAAAAATATAATAATAATAATAGGTTTATCAATCACTTTAACCCCTTCAGCCCTGGAAGGATTTACCCCCTTCTTGACCAGGCCATTTTTTGCGATATGGCACTGCGTCGCTTTAACTGACAATTTCGCGGCCGTGCGGCGTTGTACCCAAACAAAATTGACGTCCTTTTTGTTCCCACAAATAGAGCTTTCTTTTGGTGGTATTTGATCACCTCTGTGGTTTTTATTTTTTGCGCTAAAAAAAAAAAAAGAGCGACAATTTACAAAAAAACACAATATTTTTTATTTTCTGCTATAAAACATCCAATAAAAAAATAAATAAATAAAATCGAATTTCTTCATTAATTTAGGCCAATTTGCATTCTGCTACATATTTTTGGTAAAAAAAAAAAATAAATCCCAATAAGCGTATATTGATTGGTTTGCGCAAAAGTTATAGCGTCTACAAAATAGGGGATAGATTTACGGCATTTTTATTATTTATTTACATTTTACTAGTAATGGCGGTGATCTGTGATTTTCAGCAGGACTGCGACATTGCGGCGGACAGATCGGACACCAAACGGCGATTTTTTACACTTTTTTGGGAATCAGTGACATCAGGGGCGTTGCTAGGTCTACAAAAGATCTGGGGCTAGAGCCCATAGCAGCGTAGTAAAGAAAGTCATAAGCTTGGGCGGGCATACACATGTATATACAGTAAAATACGTGTGTGTATATCCCTTGAAAGCCCCCCACTTACATCCGGGTCCGCAGAGAGCTGCCCACTTACATCAGGGTCCCCAGAGAGCCTCCCCCTTGCATCAGGGTCCCCAGAGAGCCTCCCCCTTGCATCAGGGTCCCCAGAGAGCCTCCCACTTACATTAGGGTCCCCAGAGAGCCTCCCCCTTGCATCAGGGTCCCCAGAGAGCCTCCCCCTTGCATCAGGGTCCCCAGAGAGCCTCCCACTTACATTAGGGTCCCCAGAGAGCCTCCCCCTTAAATCAGGGTCCCCAGAGAGCCTCCCCCTTAAATCAGGTTCCCCAGAGAGCCTCCCCCTTAAATCAGGTTCCCCAGAGAGCCTCCCCCTTAAATCAGGTTCCCCAGAGAGCCTCCCCCTTAAATCAGGTTCCCCAGAGAGCCTCTCCCTTAAATCAGGTTCCCCAGAGAGCCTCCCCCTTGCATTAGGGTCCCCAGAGAGCCTCCCACGTACATTAGGGTCCCCGGAGAGCCTCCCCCTTAAATCAGGGTCCCCAGAGAGCCTCCCCCTTAAATCAGGTTCCCCAGAGAGCCTCCCCCTTGCATCAGGGTCCACAGAGAGCCTCCCCCTTGCATCAGGGTCCCCAGAGAGCCCCCCCTCCCCTTGGGGACCTCTGCAGAGACTCGGGGCTATGGGCCCCAGATTCTGGGCTATAGCCCCAAAAGCCACCCCCTAGCGACGCCACTGAGTGACATTATTACAGTAATCAGTGGTAAAAATAAGCACTGACATTGTACTGTCACTTGCAGGGAAGGGGTTAACATCAGGGGAGATCAAGGGAATAAATGTGTTCCCTCAGTGTGTGTTCTAACTGTAAGGGGGATGGGCTGCCTGGGACAACACACAGATCCGTCTTCCTGCTTAGCAGAAAGACAAGATCTGTGTGTCATGCCCTGACAGAACGGAGATCTGCCTTGTTTACTTTGACAGACCCCCGCCCTGTCACTGCACGGACATCGAGTCTGCCAGACCCGCTGATTGGCATGTGACATCACATGGGGGCGGGGCCAGCAGGTGATGTAGCTAGGTAGCCCCGCCCCTTACCTATATAAAAAAAATGTCAAAGCAGAGAGAAGGCATTCGACGGGAAGCCTTCCAGGAAGCGGGAGCGTTTTTATTTTATTTTTTCAGGTCCGGCAGGCGGCGTGATTGACGATTAATTTACATCGAGGGACACTATTTTTTTTTATAAAAAAAAAAAAAGGATTTATCAAAAACCATCTCTTGTGTTTATTACTTTTTGACACTTTTTTTGGTGAATGGGTAGAGATACTCATTCACGGGGGGGAGGGGGGGGCTGGGATCTGGGGGCTTCCAGGTTCCAATAAGCCCCCTGCCTGCAGACCCTGACAACCACAGCCCAGGGTTATCAGATTGAGGCCCTTGCCCCCATCAATATGGGGACATTGGGCACAGCTTTGCAAAATCAGGGCGCAGAATGCACTGTGCAGCGCTCAGCACATTGCAGGTTGTTCTGCCGGGGGGGGGGGGACAAGGCCCTGCAAACTCAGGTGTTCGGGGAATAGCTGAATGGGCCAAATGTTCGGCCCCAACCGTTCGTCCATCCCTAGTGATTAATAAACAGAAGGATACAAAATGAAACAATGTTTCTGTTTATCTTTCTGTTTCAGTGGCTGAGTAATGTTGTTGATAAACATTGTCAGGATGCTTGTTTTTTTTTTGTTTTTTTTTGCCAGCTAGAAATTGCTGGGACTTCCTTTACACTTCAGCTGTCAACAGGGAAACCCAACAGCGGGTGGAAGGGGCACATGTGCTAGAAGCAATCCCCCTCCAGTGCAGCCAGGGCAGCCAGAGGGAGGGAGAGGAGGAGAAGCTGGAAGTAAGAGACAGAAGAGGATTGGTGTCTGCAATCAGACAGTACAGCTGATCCTCCTGCTCAACAGGTGCCCCCCTCTTTTTGAAGTGATGGGGCCCGGGCCCAGTACAGGAGGGCCGGCTGTACTGCCTTATCAGCGGCCCTGCACTGACACATTGCCGAGCACGCCGCACCTAACACGAAAACGCCGCCGCATGACAGGTCCACTTTGAGCATCAAAACTGTCAGTTCTGGAAGGAGCTCAAGCAAAACTTTGGAAGTGCGATGACCACACAAAATCCTCGTGTAATCTGAAATGAGATCCAGGTCTTATCTCGTTTCCTCTCTGCTTTCCAATTCACAAGCCTCCCCGGCTCCGGCACTGACCGGCTCCGCTCATCAGATCTGCGCCACTAAAACGAATTGCAATCCCTCCGTTTATCTGCCGGTCTTGGGAGGATGCCCACCTTCGGCGTCACGTCCAACCATTAATCCGCCGACAGGGAGATTGGTCTAGGAAGGCAATTCACTAACCAAGGCAGAGGAGACGGACGCAGATAGGAGAAGCTGCTCTCCGCAGACCTGTAATGATAGCAGGCACGGCGGCGGAGTGGTTAGCGCTTCTCCCTTGCAGCGCTGGGGTGCTTAGTGCAAATCTCAGCCAGGATATTGTCAGCCCTGTGAGTTTGGCTCTCAGTTTTCGCCTGCATGCTGGTAGGTTATTTGGCCTTAGTATGGGAGATAGGGAGCTTAGATTGTAAGCTCCTTGAGGGAAGGGACTGATAATAACCCGTATGTTAAGTGATGCATAGACTGTGGTTGCTATGTTATGTTATTTTCTCTCCAGGTCGAATGTTATTGATTTATAAGGAAGAGAAACAACCAGGAAAATACTGCATTATGGCCACTAGATGGAGCTGAGGACCTCAGGAAATAAATACTTATTTTCTTTGACCCCCAGCTCCATCTAGTGGCCATAAAGCAGTATTTTCCTGGCTTCTTTCTTTCCCATAAAAATCAATATATTTGATGGAGGTGAGGACCAGATGGAGCTGGGGGCCATAGAAAATTTTATTTTCTATGATCCTATTAGATTGTAAGCTCTTCTGAGCAGGGCCTTCCTAATCGTTTTGTATTTTATTGTATTATAACTGCATTGTCTCCCTTTTATATTGTAAAGTGTATAATAATAATAATAATAATAATAATAATAATAATATATTGATTTATATGGAAAAGAAACAGCCAGGAAAATACTGCATTATGGCCACTGGACGGAGCTGGGGGTCAAAGGAAATAAGTATTGTCCATAATGCAGTATTTTCCTGGCTATTTCTTTCCCTTTTAAATCAATATATTTGATGGAGCTGAGGACTAGATGAAGCTGAGGGCCAAAGGAATTAAATACTTATTTCCTTGATCCCCAGCTCCATCTAGTGGCCATAATGCAGTATTTTCCTGGCTTCTTTCTTTCCCATAAAAATCTATATATTTGATGGAGGTGAGGGCTAGATGGAGCTGAGGACCAAAGGAAATAAATACCTATTTCCTTCAATCCCCAGCTCCATCTAGTGGCCATAATGCAGTATTTTCCTGGTTGTTTCTTTTCCATATAAATCAATATGTTTGATGGAGCTGAGGACTAGATGGAGCTGAGGGCCATAGAAAATAAATACTTATTTCCTATGACCCCCAGCTCCATCTAATGGCCATAATGCAGTATTTTCCTTGCTGTTTCTTTTCCATATGAATCAATATATTTGATGGAGGTGAGGACTAGATGGAGCTGAGGGCCATAGAAAATAAATACTTATTTCCTATTATCTCCGGCTCCATATAGTGGCCATAATGCAGCCTCTATGGCCTTGGAGGACCGGAGCGACATTATGATGTCACTTCCAGTCTAGGGCAAAGTAAACTATTTTTTTTTAAAGTAAAAGGAAGCATTGTTGTTTTTTTTTTTTAATCTTTTGCTTTTAAAGGTAAAGGAAAGATTTGGGGTCTTATTGTGACACCTGCCTTTACTTAAACTTTAATGGCATCCCAGTCTTAGTCCGTAGGGCTCAATATTGAGTTGGCCCACCCTTTGCAGCTATAACAGCTTCAACTCTTCTGGGAAGGCCGTCCACAAGGTTAAGGAGTGTGTCTATGGGAATGTTACTTTTGAATCACAGTCCCCACTCTAATTCATCCCAAAGGTGTTCTATCGGCTTGAGATCAGGACTCTGTGCAGGCCAGTCAAGTTCCTCCACCCCAAACTCGCTCATCCATGTCTTTATGGACCTTGCTTTGTGCCATCCCCAAACTGTTCCCACAAAGTTGGGAGCATGAAATTGTCCAATATGTCTTGGTATGCTGACGCCTTAAAGTGGAGTTCCACCCGTTTTTTAGTTTATTATAAGTCAGCAGCTACAAAAAGTGTAGCAGACAGACCTGCCCCACGGTCCAGCGATGCAGGCGCCCGGAGCCTCGCTCCTTACCCCCTCCTCTCTGGGACGCCGTCATAGCAACTGTGGGCACCCAGCCATGACAGCTTGCGGCTTCACGGCCGGGCGCGCACTGCGCATGCGCTCTGCTATTGGCCAGTCAATCTTCTGGGACCTGTGACGTGTCCCAGAAGATCACTGGCAGGGAGGGGCCACCTAGGGCAAGAGGAGGAGTCGCCTAGGCGGCCAAGAAGAGGAAGAAAGAAGTGGGACAGGAAGGCCCACTAAAAATAAGTTACCCATGCCCCCCCCCCCCCCCCAAAAAAAAAGAAAAAAAATGACATGCCAAATGTGGCATGTAAAGGGGCGAGGAGTGCTTAAAGCGGAAGTTCCACTTTTGGTTGAAACTCCGCTTTATGAGTTCCCTTCACTGGAACTAAGGGGCCAAGCCCAACCTCTGAAAAACAACCCCCCACAATAATCCCCCCTCCACCAAATGATTTGGACCAGTGCACAAAGCAAGGTCCATAAAGATATGGATGAGCGAGTTTGGGGTGGAGGAACTTGACTGGCCTGCACAGAGCCCTGACCTCAACCCAATACAACACCTTTGGAATGAATTAGAGCGGAGACTGCGAGCCAGGCCTTCTCGTCCAACATCAGTGCCTGACCTCACAAATGCTCTTCTGGAAGAATGGTCAAACATTCCCATAGACACACTCCTAAACCTTGTGGACAGCCTTCCCAGAAGAGTTGAAGCTGTTATAGCTGCAAAGGGTGGGCCAACTCAATATTGAACCCTACGGACTAAGACTGGGATGTCGTCAAAGTTCATTTGTGTGTAAAGGCAGGCGTCCCAATACTTTTGGTAATATAGTGTATGTATCTGAAAAAAAAAAAAGAAAATACACCATTTCCCATCATTGAGGAAAGCTGTGTGTTTCTGTTGCTCTAATTATAAGGAAGACCAGTTAAGGAACGGACGGAAAATCTGATTTTGCAGATCCAATTTTTTTTTTTTTTAATCTGCCGCTATGAAGGAGCAGAGGGGCGGCGGTGAGTCGCAATGTGCGCCTTGTGATGGGATAAGCGGGTTATCGATGTCTCTGCTCTCGGCTGGTGACACCATAAAATAGATACACATTACGATACATAAACAGCCACCTTATATACCCCGTCCCCGCGCTGGGTGGGAGCATTAATCAAAACCCCTGCAACGCGCTGGTGGGGGAGATTCATCACGTTCTCCCACTTGTGATGGAATTAAATTGCCTTCTGTGGGAATCTGGCTCTCAACATCAATCTGCGATTTTTTTTTATTTTCTACCGGGGATCATAGGACGCTGATTAATAACCTCTACATTGTATTTACTTGTCTGGAGGATCTTCCATCTTGGGGGATGAGAAGTGCTCTTCGAGGATTTAATTCAGAGACTTCTAGTCCTTCCATACAAGGTCCTGAATAATGCTCCTCACCCCACCTCTCCTCCTTCCGACCGCTTTATAATCTAAAGCCAGACTTCTATTGTGCTGCACCTTTAGGTGGAACTTGTGTCTGATTCTTCGGCTGTACAGAGAATTCTAGAGATGATAATCGCACAATGGCAACTTTTTTTTTTTCTGCCAAGAAAGCTAAAAACTTGACTAGGTGCAAGAAAATGCATGGTGGCCAGGACAGTCCTGGATCTTGGACCCCATTTCTCTCAATGCTCTGTCCCGGGCTATGTCCAGGGATCACATCATCAACCCTAATTACTTACTACCAGAGAATAGGTGCTGGTACTCCCCCCTTCTGAGTCACCCCTTGTCTCCACCCCCTCCCACCTCCGAGCATTGTCTCTTGGTTCCACCCCCCTATCTACCACCCAGTACTGCCCCCAAAGCTGGTACTCTCCCCCCCTTTCTGAGTCTCCCCATGTCTCCACCCCCTCCCACCTCCAAGCATTGTCTCTTGGTTCCACCCCCCTACCTACCACCCAGTACTGTCCGCAAAGCTGGTACTCTCCCCCCCTTTCTGAGTCTCCCCATGTCTCCACCCCCTACCGACCCCCGAGCACTGTCTCTTGGTTCCACCCCCCTACCTACCACCCAGTACTGCCCCCAAAGCTGGTACTCCCCCCTTCTAAGTCACCCCTTGTCTCCACCCCCTCCCACCTATGAGCACTGTCACTTGGTTCCACCCCCTTACCTACCACCCAATACTGCCCCCAAAGCTGGTACTTCCCTCCTTCTGAGTCCCCCCTTGTCTCCACCCGCTCCAACCTCCGAGCACCGTCTCCTGGTTCCACCCCCTACCTACCACCCAGTAGTACCCCCAAATCTGGTACTCCCCCCCACCTAAGTCTCCCCTTGTCTCCACCCTCTACCCACCCCCGAGCGCTGCATCTTGGTTCCACCCCCTACCTACCACCCAGTACTGTCCTCAAAGTTGGTACTCCCCCCCTTCTGAGTCACCCATTGTCTCCACCCCCTCCCACCTTCGAACACTGTCTCTTGGTTCCACCCCCCTACCTATCACCCAGTACTGCCCCCAAAGCTGGTACCCCCCCTTCTGAGTCACCCCTTGTCTCCACCCCCTCCCACCTCAGAGCACTGTCTCTTGGTTCCACCCCCTACCTACCACCCAGTACTGCCCCCAAAGCTGGTACTCCCCCCCTTCTGAGTCACCCCTTGTCCCCACCCCCTCCCACCTCCGAGCACTGTCTCTTGGTTCCACTCCCTTACCTACCACCCAGTATTTCCCCCAAAGCTGGTACTCCCCCCCCCTTCTGAGTCACCCCTTGTCTCCACCCCCTCCCACCTTCGAACACTGTCTCTTGGTTCCACCCCCCTACCTATCTCCCAGTACTGCCCCCAAAGCTGGTACTCCCCCCCTTCTGAGTCACCCCTTGTCCCCACCCCCTCCCACCTCCGAGCACTGTCTCTTGGTTCCACCCCCTTACCTACCAACCAGCACTGCTCCCAAAGCTGGTACCCCCCCTTCTGAGTCACCCCTTGTCTCCACCCCCTCCCACCTATGAGCACTGTCTCTTGGTTCCACCCCCTACCCACCAACCAGTACTGCCCCCAAAGCTGGTACTCCCCCCCCCTTCTGAGTCACCCCTTGTCTCCACCCCCTCCCACCTCTGAGCACTGTCTCTTGGTTCCACCCCCCTGGGTTTGCCAGGACAGTCCTGGATCTTGGACCCCATTCCTCTCTATGCTCTGTCCCAGGCTATGTCCAGGGATCACAGCATCAACCCTAATTAATTACTACCAGAGTATAGGTGCTGGCCTGAAACTCCCCCCTTCACCCATTGTCTCCACCCCCTCCCACCTCCGAGCACTGTCTCTTGGTCCCACCCCCCTACCTACCACCCAGTACTGCCCCCAAATCTGCTACTCCCCCCTTCTGAGTTACCCCTTGTCTCCACCCCCTCCCACCTCCGAGCACTGTCTCTTGGTTCCACCCCCCTACCTACCACGAAGTACTGCCCCCAAAGCTGGTACTCCCTCCCTTCTGAGTCTTCCCTTGTCTCCACCCCCTCCCACATCTGAGCACTGTCTCTTGGTCTCACCCCCCTACCTACTACCCAGTACTGCCCCCAAAGCTGGTGCTCCCCCCTTCTGAGTCACCCCTTGTCCCCACCTCCTCCCACCTCCGAGCACTGTCTCTTGGTTCCACCCTCCTACCTACCACCCAGTACTGCCCCCCAGAGCTGACACTCCCCCCTTCTGAGTCACCCCTTGTCCCCACCTCCTCCCACCTCCGAGCACTGTCTCTTGGTTCCACCCTCCTACCTACCACCCAGTACTGCCCCCCAGAGCTGACACTCCCCCCTTCTGAGTCAACCCTTGTCCCCACCCCCTCCCACCTCCAAGCACTGTCTCTTGGTTCCACCCCCCCAACTATCACCCAGTACTGCCCCCAAAGCTGGTGCTCCCCCCTTCTGAGTGTCCCCTTGTCT
This sequence comes from Lithobates clamitans, assembly GCA_037952925.1. Taxonomy (NCBI): domain Eukaryota; kingdom Metazoa; phylum Chordata; class Amphibia; order Anura; family Ranidae; genus Lithobates; species Lithobates clamitans. The sequence goes on along the minus strand of JBBGZY010003341.1, from coordinate 175,984 downwards.
CCCCCCCACCCACCTCTGAGCACTGTCTCTTGGTTCCACCCCCCTACCTATCATCCAGTACTGCCCCCAAAGCTGGTACCCCCCCTTCTGAGTCCCCCCTTGTCTCCCCCCTACCAACCTCTGAGCACTGTCTATTGGTTCCACCCCCCCTACCTACCACCCAGTACTGCTGACGGCGGCGAGCTGTGGGAAGGCAGCGAGTCAGACAGTGGCGAGCTGTGGGATGGGCGGAGGCTCCTGTGTCCTCGATGTTTCCGCCGTGCATCTCTTCTTTCTTCCTGCTAGGCGTCCAATAGGATAGCCTGTCCTTTCAGCCAATCAGGTGACGTGTAACAGACCCGCGCTTCCTGATTGACGGAGAGGTGGTTCAGTTTTAATTTGCTTTTCTAACACACCTGGGTGGGCTCCGTGCGCAATGCTCTGCCTATGGCTCTAATCAGGTGCTTCAAAAATACACCCCCGCCACTGTCATTCAGGCGCCCGGCATCCTAAAAGGGGCCAAGTGCCTGAATAGGGAGTGGCTGCGGCGGCCATGGATAGATTCATGCTATGCATGAATCTATTCATGATACATATAAGGGCGGTGACGTTATAGAGGGGGTGGTGCCCTTAATGGACAGGCCGCTGTGAACAATCGTATTGGGGGGCCAGCTGGAGAGCGTGCACGATGCACGACCTAAACCCAGACGTAGGCAGCAACATATGGGTACGTCGTTTTACCTAGTCTCCAGTACATTGCGGGTGGGCGGTCTTCAAGAGGTTAAAGTGAACCTTCATCCTTCCCTTCCACGTTCTATCATATCACCCTTACCCTGTCCTCTCTTGGGCTCGGTTCACACCGCCACTTGCTCGTGTTCCCGCGCGCGTTTTATGCGGATTACCCCACGTGCGCGCGGGGGCCCGCACGTCCGCCAAAAAAAGCAATGCATTTCTCTGCATGTTGGGAAAGCGCGTGATTTTGCTTAGGGGAGAATGGTGTAGACTGTAGCCACGCAAACCGTGGAAACAGAGCGCCAAATCATCAGTTTAAAAGGCCATAAAACCTTTATTCTTGATAATGGTGCAACGACTGGTAGAAATACGGCATTAACGCGTTTCGGGAGCCAAAAACTTCCCTTCATCAGGGCTGCAATTTGACTGCTGGGGCTCCTGATATGGATTGTATTAATAAACCTGAAAAGGAATATCTTGAGAAGGAAGTGTGCAGAGGTCATAGGCTGTATGATGGTGTAGCCGCAGCTATTGAGCTCCGTGCACTTCCTGTTCAAATCTGCATGAAGAAATTCCTGACATGTCACAATATACAGCTACAGCAATATTATTTTTCAGAAATGCTCCGCCTTTTACCATTAAATAGCCACCCTTGAGCTCAAGTCAGGGACTTTTGCCTGGGCTGGTATGATGTCATCAGTCTGCTGCAGGCAGGAGGGAGCATTTCCTCAGTCTCTTCTTCCCCACTGATCAGACTGCAACATTGTAACTTTCTATGAACATGCTGCAGCAGGGAGCTAATCTATGTTGAAATTGTGAACACAGCAAAGCATAGCTTCCAACTGTCCCCGATTTCGAGGGACTGTCCCTGATTTGGAGCAATGTCCCTCTCTCCCTCTTTCCTCCTCATTTGTCCCTCATTTTGGTCTGATCCATATAGTTGTATATAAAATGCACTTTTTTCCTTTCAAAAAGTGTTTCCCAGCGATAAACCTTTCATCCAAATTCTAAATTTCTGCATTTTTAAATTTTAAAAGCCAATATAAAGGAATAGTAGTGGTAAAAAAAATCCCTTGTGGATTGAATTAACCTTTTGTTTTTGGTTAATTCTCCTTTAAGAGGGTGTGGCAGGGGGTGTGTCCTATGCCTACATACGTTTGCTAGTAGGTGTCCCTCATTCCCATCTCAGAATGTTGGGAGGTATGAGCAAAGTACTGCGCAGTCGCCATGCTTGTGTCATCACTGAGTCGGCATCTCAGTCCAGGAAGTAGGCGGTGACCCTGGATGATGCCTGAATAAAGTTGGCGCCGTCCTTCTGAATCCACTATGGATTACTCTTCTGAGGAGCGTCAGGGGCTGTCCCAAATGTACATGATCCCACGTAGATCCCCACGTAGATCAATAAATTAGGTACACTAATTTACTGTACCCTAGTTCATTAATTTATTAGGTACACCTGTTCCTGTTCAAATGCTTGGCAACACAAATTGCTAATCAGCCAATCACATGGCAGCAACTCCATGCATTTAGGCGTCTATACACAGTGAAGACGACTTGCTGAAGCTCAAACCGAGTATCAGAATGGGGAAGAAAGGGGATTTAAGTGACTTTGAACATGACATGGTTGTCAGTGCCGAACAGGCTGGTCTGAGTATTTCAAAAACTGCTGATCTACTGGGATTTTCACACACAACCATCTCTCGGGTTTACAGAGAATGGTCCGAAAAAGAGAAAATATCCAGTGAGCGGCAGTTGAGCGGAGGAAAATGCCTTGTTGATGTCAGAGGAGAATGGGCAGACTGGTTCCAGATGACAGAAAGGCAACAGTAACTCAAACCACTCGTTACACCCAAGGTATGCAGAATACCATCTCTGAACACACAACACATCGAATCTTGAAGCAGATGGGCTACAGCAGCAGAAGACCACACCGGGGGGCCACTCCTGTCAGCTAAGAACAGGAAACTGAGGCTACAATTTACACAGGATCACCAAAATCGGACAATAGAAGATTGGAAAAACGCTGCCTGGTCTGGTGATGATTTCGGCTGCGACATTCAGATGGTGGGGTCAGAATTTGGCGCATGGATCCATCCTGCCTTGTATCACCGGTTCAGGCTGGTGGTGGGGGTGTAATGGTGGGGGGGATATTTTCTTGCACACTTTGGGCCCCTTAGTACCAATTGATCATCATTTAAACCCCACGGTCTACCTGAGTATTGTTGCTGACCATGTCCATCCCTTTATGACTGCAGTGTCCCCATCATCTGATGGCTCCTTCCAACAGGATAATGCACCATGTCACAAAGCTCCAATCATCTCACCACTGGACAATGAGGTCACTGTCCTCCAATGGTCTCCACACTCACCAGATCTCATCCAATAGAGCTCCACACTCACCAGATCTCATCCAATAGAGCTCCACACTCACCAGATCTCATCCAATAGAGCTCCACACTCACCAGATCTCATCCAATAGAGCTCCACACTCACCAGATCTCATCCAATAGAGCACCTTTGGGATGTGGTAGAAAAGGAGATTGGCATCATGGATGTGCAGCCAACAAATCTGCAGCAACTGTGTGATGTTATCATGTCACTATGGAGCAAAATCTCTGAAGGAACGTTTCCAACACCTTGTTGTATCTATGCCACCAAGAATGAAGGCAAAAGGGGGTCCAACCCGGGACTAGCAAGGTGTACCTAATAAAGTGGCCGGTGAATGTAAATACTCCTGTATAACAGCAGTGGCCCATCCATTAGGGGCCCTCCTCGCCACCCCCCCTATATGTAATGGATAGATTCATGTATAGCATGGATCTATCCACGCCGGCCCCCTATTAATGCATATGGCCCCTTTCAGGGCGCATGAATTACAGAGGCAGGAGGGTTTTTTGAAAGCAAAAAGAATGGAGGCAAAAAGGGGGTCGAACCCGGGACTAGCAAGGTGTACCTAATAAAGTGGCCGCTGAGTGTGAATTCCCCCCCCTTTTACACACCAGCTGAAATTTCACCCTGGCTGACGGTCGAAGCGCCTGTCCCGGCTGCCATAGCACAGGTGTAAAAAAAAAAAAAATTAAGACGTTTTACCGGCAGCGGACATCGCGATCTTTTTTTTTTTTTTCTGTAGTTGTGTCTAAAGAGAGACGTATCTCGGCAGAGCTTCAGGATTCCGGCGCCTCGTTCACCTTCGTTCACCGACGTAGTCGTTCGTGACGGACAATGCATAAAGAATAGAAAAGAAAATTCCTCTTTCGGAGGAGTCAATAACTCTATTATGGCTTTAATTAAAAATAAACAGCGACGGCGCCCGCTGCCCAGAAGTGCGCACTTCAATCAGAAGACTATTGGCGCTCGCAAAATCTTTTTTTTTTTTTTTTTTTTTTACTCTTTTTTCCCCGTTCTCTCCGCGGCTTTGACCTCGAGCGCGGAGGATGAGATTTTTTTATTTTTTTTTTAAGTATAAAAGTAAAAGGCGAAAGAGGCTCTTTAAGCTGCTGTCCCTTTTGTTGCGTCCGATCTGTTTAGAGCCGATAGTAAATAGAGATGTTTTTTCTTCTTTTATAGAAGGAGCGCTCTCCGTTGTGAATTGAACCCTTCGGAGCGGGTGACCTCCATTTATTTCAGCCATTGTGCTCCGTTCTCAACTCTCCCCGCAGAAACAAAAGAAAACCCTCCTGACAGGTAAAAAAAAAGGGGGGGGGGGGGGCGGCTGCCGCGTGACAACGCTGCCCTCTTGTGGCGCTGCGCCGGCGCTGCTCTCCCTCTTGTCAGTAAAGGATAAAAAATGTGGCGAGGGGGGTCAGGCTCTGCTTTCTATTTTTCATTTGGAAAACCAATCTCGGCGATACCTCTGTGGATTTTTAGTTTTATTTTTTTTTTTTTCCCCAGCGCAGATCAGGCGGTAGTAATGAGTTTTCTTTTTTTTTTTTTCTCTTTTTTTTTTTTTTTTTGTGTCATCTGAAGAATGAGGCTACGCCCTTCTGACTTATTCAACGGGTGGCGAAGAAGATTGCTGCGTTTTGTTTAATGAACCGCCGCCGTGGCGCTCTTGTTTATCTGTTTGCAGTCAAGGCTAAGACGCTGTTATACACGAGGGCGGGAAGACGAACGCCAAGTGCGAGATTAGCGCTTTATTTATTCTTTTTTTTTTTTGCCGGGTGGTGGGCGAGAGAAGCGGAGGAGAGGTGACGTTGGAGCAACCCGCGGGGAAGGGGGGGGGGGCGTTTTTCGGGGTGACAGTAGATGCAAACCCGAGCTTTTTTTTATCGCGTTATTGACATTTCAAAAATTAAAATTAGGATTTTGAAAAATTCCCACTTTTCGTTAACCTCTTGCTGCCCGCGTGATGCAAAAAAAAAAAAAAAAAAAAAGGGTGGGCTTTAACACCCATGAGCCGCACATTTGAGCCCAAGGGCAGCCGGGGGTTATCTGCGCTGAGAGCACGCTCACTGCACGCTCCCGGCACAGTCACCCAAATTTCTAGTAGTAATCAGGAGCCGGCAGGACCAGCCAGGGTCGGGACAGGGGGTGGGCAGGAGGGACAGGTGCCCTGGGCGCAATGGTTTACTGTTGAGGTGAGGGTGCCTTCCTTTTGTTACAAGGCTGACAGTGGCGGCCCATCCATTAGGGGCGCCCTCTATTCCCGCCACCCCCCCCCATATGAATAATGGATAGATTTGCGTCCTATTCAGGCGTCTGGCCCCTCTCAGGACGCCGGGCGCCTGAATTAAAGCGGCAGGGGTGTTTTTTTTAAGCACCTGATTAGAGCCTCTGGCTTCAAAATAGGGTGGCTCTCGGCGCAGAGCATTGCGCCATGAACCCACCCATTCGTTACAACAGCGAATGAATATTTGCTGTTGTAACACTGATCCTCAATCCGGCAAAATCAGATTTCTGATTGGCCGAAAAGAGAAGACTCCTGATTGGCCGCCGAGAAGGAGGGAAGAAACAGAAGCCGCTGTTTAGAGCAGGGGAACAAGAGGCCGCCACCCCACTGACCGACGGATGGGGGTGGGAGGCTGGGGGTGTCGGTGGCATAGTGCTTGCCCCCCCCCCCCAAAAAAAATCCACCGGCCGCCACTGGACAGGAGTAGTGACATCAGCAGTGGTTTTGACAAGCGGGAGACTTCTTTATCCCCTAAGCTCTCACATCGTGAACGGGGGGAGGCGCAGTTTGGCCTCTTTGCCCTGGGCACTGGATGACCTTGTCCTGGCACTGGGACAAATGGTCGATCATGTGACCACAGTGGTCACGTGATCGGGAAGACTTTTCCACCCCCCCGGGTGTAATAGCCCAGGTAAAGGGACACCGGGGCTGAGCGGAAAGGGTTAAAATATTTCCTGCCATGAAAGTCTTTGTTCAGGCACTTCCTGTTATAGGGTGACAACGGTTTGTTCCCATCTCCCAAATTATGCTCCTGCATTGTCACCCTATCACATGGATGCATGGTGAGTACATGGTGCACAGGCTCTGATGACAGGGAGGATACATGGTGCACAGGCTCTGATGACAGGGAGGATACATGGTGCACAGGCTCTGATGACGGTGAGTACATGGTGCACAGGCTCTGATGACAGGGAGAATACATGGTGCACAGGCTCTGATAATGGGGGGTACATGGTGCACAGGCTCTGATGACGGGGATACATGGTGCACAGGCTCTGATGACGGGGATACATGGTGCACAGGCTCTGATGACAGGGAGGATACATGGTGCACAGGCTCTGATAATGGGGGGTACATGGTGCACAGGCTCTGATGACGGGGATACGTAGTGCACTGGCTCTGATGACGGGGGTATATGGTGCTCAGGCTCTGATGACGGGGATACATGGTGCACTGGCTCTGATGATGGGGAGTACATGGTGCACAGGCTCTGATGACGGGGATACATAGTGCACTGGCTCCGATGATGGGGGGTACATGGTGCACTGGCTCTGATGATGGGGGGTACATTGTGCACAGGCTCTGATGACGGGGAGTACATGGTGCACAGGCTCTGATGACAGGGAGGATACATGGTGCACAGGCTCTGATGACGGGGATACATAGTGCACTGGCTCCGATGATGGGGGGTACATGGTGCACTGGCTCTGATGATGGGGGGTACATTGTGCACAGGCTCTGATGACGGGGAGTACATGGTGCCCACTGCCCAGGCTCTGATGACGGGGAGTACATGGTACACAGGCTCTGATGACAGGGGGTACATGGTGCCCAGGCTCTTATGATGGGGGGTACACAGTGCACAGGCTCTGATGACAGGGGGTACATGGTGCCCAGGCTCTGATGATGGGGGGTACACAGTGCACAGGCTCTGATGACGGGGAGTACATGGTGCCTAGGCTCTGATGACGGGGAGTACATGGTGTCCAGGCTCTGATGACGGGGAGTACATGGTACACAGGCTCTGATGAAACGGGGTACTTGGTGGTGCCCAGGCTCTGATGATGGGGGGTACACACCTGCACAGGCTCTGTGGTACATGGTGCACAGCCTCTGATGTTGGGGGGTACATGGTGCACAGGCTCTGATGTTGGGGGGTACATGGTGCACAGGCTCTGATGTTGGGGGGTACATGGTGCACAGGCTCTGATATTGGGGGGTACATGGTGCACAGGCTCTGATATTGGGGGGTACATGGTGCACAGGCTCTGATATTGGGGGGTACATGGTGCACAGGCTCTGATATTGGGGGGTACATGGTGCACAGGCTCTGATGAAGGGGGTTACATGGTGCACAGGCTCTGATATTGGGGGGTACATGGTGCACAGCCTCTGATGTTGGGGGGTACATGGTGCACAGGCTCTGATGTTGGGGGGTACATGGTGCACAGGCTCTGATGAAGGGGGTTACATGGTGCACAGGCTCTGATGTTGGGGGGTACATGGTGCACAGGCTCTGATGTTGGGGGGTACATGGTGCACAGGCTCTGATATTGGGGGGTACATGGTGCACAGGCTCTGATATTGGGGGGTACATGGTGCACAGGCTCTGATATTGGGGGGTACATGGTGCACAGGCTCTGATGAAGGGGGTTACATGGTGCACAGGCTCTGATGATGGTGGGTACATGGTGCACAGCCTCTGATGTTGGGGGGTACATGGTGCACAGCCTCTGATGTTGGGGGGTACATGGTGCACAGGCTCTGATGAAAGGGGGTACTTGGTGGTGCCCAGGCTCTGATGATGGGGGGTACACACCTGCACAGGCTCTGGGGTACATGGTGCACAGGCTCTGATGAAGGGGGTACATGGTGCACAGCCTCTGATGTTGGGGGGTACATGGTGCACAGCCTCTGATGTTGGGGGGTACATGGTGCACAGCCTCTGATGTTGGGGGGTACATGGTGCACAGGCTCTGATGTTGGGGGGTACATGGTGCACAGGCTCTGATGTTGGGGGGTACATGGTGCACAGGCTCTGATGTTGGGGGGTACATGTTGCACAGGCTGTGATGAGAGGGGGGTAGATGGGTGGGGGGAGGGGTACATGATAGACATTAGGAGGTTACAGAATAATGAATATAATAGATACAATCACACTATGGTGAGTGGCTGAAGACGTACCGCATTTCCTCTGCACTGGGAAGGAGAGGGGGAAGATATATTGCACTGAGCCATGACATTAAATTAAATTACTAATTGGCTCGGTGTCTCTGCAATGCAAATCTGACAAAAGGAGAGAAGGAAGCAGAATTAGCAATTAAGTTGTAAAATGTCACTTCTGAGATATTCTGCGTCTTTTTTTTTCCTTTAGTCGGAGGTTTTTCTGAGATTAGAGGTCTCCAGCTCAACGTGAGTTCTGCTTCTTCCAGAGCCGTCCCCGACTTCCATGGACAGACCCGGACTCACAAGGCTCGTCCCTGGAAATGCCCCCGGCCAACTTCCCCGATTCCCTCCTTGGTGAATAAGTCAGTTCATATTATCCAATCCTTCTAAATTAAAGTGCAACTTTAACCAAAAAAAAAAAAAAAAAATCACATTTCGGTACAGAAATTTACATGTAACTCTCCCCCAAATCAAATTGACATACAGTATAGTACAGGATTCTGTGCATAACGAATGTTTGAATGGGGACAATACAGCATTATGGTCACTAGATGGCGCTGAGGAGCATACTTACTCCTATAGTGATCAGTGCCATCTAGTGGCCATAATGCAGTATTGTCCCCATTCACACATTCGTTATGCAGAGACTATAACCCGAGAACATTTGATTTTGCCTCATTCGCACAAAACAAATGTAAATGCAGTTTTGATAGAAGAACAGCTATGAACAAAAATAGAAACAAATAAAAGAACAAAAGCTGAATATGTTTTAAAGCTGAACCTGAATAAAATTAATGCAGCTCTGTATTTATTAAAGCGGATTTAAACCCAAAAACAAAAATGTGGCTCATAAATCATTGGATGTGGTGGCTGCATTAGTTTTCTTTTCTTTGACTTTATTTTGCCCGGTTTTCACCTGGTGATCTGGTCAGTAACACGCCTCCTGTATTAGAGCGTCCCCACTCTGGATGAAGGAGCACAGGGGGCACCTTTGGACAGCAGCATTGTCAGCCTGGGGGGAGGGGAGTGTTAAATAGACTTTGGATACACTAAGCTTAACACCGGCCCCGATACAAGAAATGACGAAGGGCCCCCCTGGCCTCTGACCAGGGCCTTTAACACTGATCCTGGGGCCCTTTACTTCCATCGTGGGACCCTTTTTATTATGGTCCTGCAGTGGGCCACCTTCCTGTCGTTTTGGGGTCCCCCCACGGTGGTGGAACTAGGGTTGCCACTTTTTCTTTAAGCCAAATACTTTAGCAGCTCACAGAAAAAAAAAATAATAATTTGTATACACTATAGGATAACAGACCTTTGGGCATGTCAAAGAGAATAGTAATGCAGCACACATAGTGCCCCCCACCCCCACCCCACCCCATCCTCCTGTCCAAGCTACATTCATGTCTGAATAATGTGTCCGAGTTTCAGGGGGACTGAAACCCGGACACATGATTCAAAACCTGGACTGTCCGGGTGAACCCCGGACAGGTGGCAACCCTAGGTGGAATACCAGAGCCTAGTCGCAAGACCAGACCTTTGCGACCCTGGTATGTCTGCCACTGGTGCCAATAGTTTTTTATTTTTGTTGTTTTATTTTATTTTTTTACCATGTTATTTTATTTTTTACAATTTTTTTTTATTAATATATTTTTTACCATTTTTATTTTACTTTTTTACCATTTTATTTTGTTTTTTTACAATTTAATTTTTTTTAATTATTTTTTTACCATTTTTTTTTATTTTATATGTTTTTTACAATTTTATTTTTTATTATTTTTTCATCTCTTTTAGGACCCCCATTGGGAGGCTCTGGTGAAATATCAGGGGGTCTCACCTCTGAGACAGAGAAAGGGACTGAGGACAGATTCCTTTTCTCTGTAGCCTCAGCTGCACAGAATGAATGAACAGGAATAGCTCTGTATAGAACTTCCCGTTCATTCATAAACAGAAGCATAGTAAACACAGCTTACTATGCCTCAGCTTTGAATGAATAATAATAAAAAAAAAGATCACTGCGTTTATTTATTAAGAAAATGAAGGGGATATGACGCATTTACCGGCTCCTTCCCTGCTCTCCACCCTGACAGATCAACCGCAGCAGCCGGTGGGAAGTGGGGGGGGGACCCCAGCAGCACTGCGGGGGGGGGGAGGGGCATGGAAGCACACAGGAGCCCAGGGTAGCAGGACAGGATTAGGGAGGCGGCGGAAGCAGCATTTGGAGGAACTGATGCCCTTCATTTCCCTCCTGCAGCCGCTGAATGTCTGAGGGAGAGGAGGAGAAGCGGGCATTCAGCGGCTACATGGAGGGATTGGTTCCTCTACATGCCCCCACATTCATGTGTACGGGGGGGGCGCCCCCTTGAGCATGGAGGCGGATCTCAATGGTGACCCCTGTAGGTACGCCCCTGCACCAGCTAACACTTTAAAGGCAGTTAAATCATTTTATTTTTCTTTTGTGATAAAAGTTTTACATAAATAAATAAAAGCTGATCATCCTAGGCACTCCTGCCAGTGGTAAGTGGTTTGTCTCATTCATGCAAACTGATACATTCTGCTGGAGAGCTTGTGCTGGTGAAAAACAACAGGCTTGCTGGCTGGGTGAATGTGACCTAGTATAAGGCCTCCTGCAGTCCCTGGACAGCAGAGCTCAGACCAGAAGAGGGAGAAGCTCACCGCTTTAAAATGCTCTGAAACATTTGTCAAAAAACAAACCAAGACATGCATCATACCTCCCAACTTTGGAACTTGAGAATGAGGGACGCCTAGGGATGGAAAAGACATGCGGAGAGCATCGCGACAATAATGGGTGTGGCTTAAATGCGTTGAATTTTGAGGTAGCCTAAAGGAACATGGTTAAATAGAGTCTAAAAGCGGTATTAAACCCACAAGCAAACATTTATTATATTTCAACTTACAAATTCTTAGATGTGATGGCTGCATTAGTTTTCTTTTTCTTTCTTTTTTAGGCTTTCTTCTTTTTTCACCTGGTGATCCAGCCAGTATGTTTTTTTTGTGTTTCAAAAGAACAAGCTGTCCTGCAGATGTAGCCATTATAGAGTAGAGACAAACCATTTACCATTGACAGGGGTGCTTACAATGATCAGCTTTTATTTATTTATGTAAGATCCTGAAAGAAAAAATATGTTTGCTGGAATTGCTTATAAAGTGTTAGTGTATTTAAATCTTCTGGTCCATCTAACACTCCCCTCCCTCCAGATTGACAATGCTGCTGTTCAAAGGTGCCCCCATTGCTCTTTCATCCAGAGTTGTATCTCACTAATACAGGAGGTGTGTTACTGACCAGATCACCAGGTGAAAATCCTAAAAAAAAAAAACGAATGCAGCCACCACATCTAATGATTACTAAGCTGCAATATATTACATTTTTGATTTTGGGTTTATTACGGCTTTACAGTGTTATATACTGTACACAGTCGTCTGCAGTCCTTGTACCCACAAAATACTCCCAAATTTCCGTGCTATGAGTGATAGGCCCACTGACATAAACCTACACCATGTATACACTCAGATACAGTTACGGGCTGAGGTATAATTAGTCACCCTTTATGTCAGAATCTCCCCTTCACATCAGGTGCCCCCTTCACATTAAAGGCCCCTCCTTCACACCAGTAGTTCCCCTTTACATCCCCTTTTACAGCAAGAGTCCTCCTTTACATCTGCAATGGCCCTTAAATTTGGGGCCCCTTTCTCATCAGAGTCCCCCTTTAACATTGGTAGTCCCCCTTTAACATCAGTAGTGTACAATTACATCAGCAGTCTTCCCCTGACATCAAGAGTCCCCCTTTACATCAGGCACTGGGGGGTGTTAGGAGGGGTGATCCAGAGATATGAAATCCATAGACAAGGATCCTAAGCCGAGGATGAAGACAGTTATGAGGGAGATAATACAGGCTGGATTACAGTGTGAAGTGGAGGGAGTTGGGCTGTGGACAGGAGAAGTATCCGGGGAATGGAGGAGCCTAGGAGTCTATCAGGAACTTGTGGCAGGGAAAGGGTGCAGTGCAGGCATTTAGTGAAGAGGGAACTGAGGTCTGCTGTGTGGGGACAGGAGTGACTGATAACAGTGAAGAGGAGATGAGTATTACATACCTCCCAACTTTTTGAGATGGGAATGAGGGACACCTATCAGCAAAATTATACAGGCATAGGACACACCCCTTGCCACGCCCCCTTAAAGGAGAACTGTACAAAAAAAAACAAGATTGGCTAAGCCCACAAGTGCTTTTTTTTACCACTACTATTCCTTTATATTGGCTTTTGGAATTTACAAATGCAGCAATTTAGAAATCAGATGAAAGGTTTAGTGCTGGAAACACTTTTTGATACTTAAAAAGTGCATTTTATATACAGCTATAGATATCAGACCAAAATGAGGGACAAATGAGGAGGAAGGAGGGACAGAGGGACATTGCTCCAAATCAGGGACAGTCCCTCCAAATCAGGGACATTGCTCCAAATCAGGGACAGTTGGGATCTATGTTACTGTTCCACATTTAGACTCGGTTCACACTGAGAGTTCAAAGTCCCCCTTAACGTCAACGGAATCATTCTAATCGGTGCGACTGAAGTCACAGCGACTTAGAAAAAGGTCCCTGCACCACTTTGGGGGGGGGGGCGACGTCATTGCGACTTGCATTGATTTCTGTCGCCAGCAAGCTGCAATGAAGTCGCACAGGATGTCGGGATGTCAACCTTGTGCGACTTTGATGCAAACCGGCACTAAAAGAGTGTTTGCTCCTCCATACCTGGCTCAGGGCGAGATCCAGAATGTCATGTTCTATTACCTGGTCTACAATGCGTTACTAACTCACCGTGTCTCATTTTCTGTTGTCACCCTCGAGCCGGCTTCCAGTCCAATCATCCCAACTCTGAGAGAGGCTTAGAAAACAATTTACCGCCGATTCTCACACCGCAGATGCGTATAATGCAGACGTGCTCGGGCGCCAATCCCTCGCCGGTCGCATGACACCGGGATCAGCTCGCTGCCCGTCTGCTTGTCAGGCGCTCCCCTCAGGGATTTGGTCTCCACCTCCAGAACGTTCTCACCTCTAAAGCTGAGCAGGTTGTCGCTGACAGTCACCGAAGTCGACGGTTAAAGGAGACAGCGAGATTGTAACCGATATCAGCAAAAATGTGTCCGTTCCTTTGGATGGATCGTTCAGAATGTTGCGGTTTAATTATCCACTTCAATACCCGACACTTATACCCCCTCCTTCCTGCCCAGGCCAATTTTCAGCTTTCAGCGCTGTCGCACTTTGAATGACAATTACTCAGTCATGCTACACTGTACTCAAATGAGATTTTTTTATCTTTTTTTTTTTTTAGACATATAGACCTTTCTTCTGGTGGTACACTGAGGGAAAAAAGTATTTGATCCCCTGACGATTCTGTACGTTTGCCCACTGACAAAGAAATGATCAGTCTATTATTTTAATGGTCGGTTTATTATAACTGCGAGAGACAGAAGAACAACAAAAATATCCAGAAAAACGCATTTCAAAAAAGTTATAAATTGATTTGCGCTTTCATGAGTCAGAGAAAATTGAGTACTGCCCATGATACTTTTTTTATACGGCTACAATCACCTAATTTTAATGTGTGAAATAAGTATTTGATCCCCTATCAATCAGCAAGATTTCTGCCTCCCAGGTGTCTTCTATACAGGTAACAAGCTTAGATTGTGAGCACTCTCTTAAAGGGAGTGCTCCTAATCTCAGCTTGTTACCTGTATAAAAGACACCTGTCCACAGAAGCAATCAATCAGATTCCAATATGTCCACCATGACCAAGACCAAAGAGCCGTCCAAGGATGTCAGGGACAAGATTGTAGGACTACACAAGGCTGGAATGGGCTACAAGACCATCGCCAAGCAGCTTGGTGAGAGGGTGTCAACAGTTGGTGCGATTATTCGCAAATGTAAGAAACACAAAATAACTGTCAATCTCCCTCGGTCTGGGGCTCCATACAAGATCTCACCTCGTGGAGTTTCAATGATCATGAGAACGGTGAGGAATCAGCCCAGAACTACACGGGAGAATCTTGTCAATGCTCTCAGCTGGGACCATAGTCACCAAGAAAACAATTGGTAACACACTACACTGTGAAGGACTGAAATCCTGCAGCCCCCCCGCAAAGTCCTCCTGCTCAAGAAAGGACATGTACAGGACAGTCTGACGTTTGCTAATGAACATCTGAATGATTGAGAGGAGAACTGGGTGAAAGTGTTGTGGTCAGATGAGACCAAAATCGAGCTCTTTGGCATCAACTCAACTTGCCGTGTTTGGAGGAGGAGGAATGCTCCCTATGACCTCAAGAGCACCATCCCCACCATCAAACATGGAGGTGGAAACATTATGTTTTGTGGTGTTTTTCTGCAAAGGGGACAGGACAACTTCACCGCATCAAATGGACGATGGGGCCATGTATCTTCAACTCTTGGGTGAGGACCTCCTTCCTTCAGACAGGGCATTGAATCGGTGGTGGATGGGGATTCCAGCATGACAATGACCCAAAACACAAGGCCAAGGCAACAAGAGTGGCTCAAGAAGAAGCACATTAAGGTCCTGGAGTGGACTAGCCATTCTCCAGACCTTAATCCCATCGAAACTATGTGGAAGGAGCTGAAGGTTTGAGTTACCAAACGTCAGCCTTGAAACCTTAATGACTTGGAGAGGATCTGCAAAGAGGACAAAATCCCTCCTGAGATGTGTGCAAACCTGGTGGCCAACTACAAGAAACGTCTGACCTCTGTGATCGCCAACAAGGGTTTTGCCACCAAGTACTAAGTCATGTTTTGCGAAGGGGTCAAATACTTATTTCACTCATTAAAATGCAAATCAATTTATAACTTTTTTGAAATGCGTTTTTCTGGATATTTTTGTTGTTATTCTGTCTCTCACTGTCAAAATAAACCGACCATTAAAATTGTAGACTGACCATTTTTTTTGTCAGGGGGCAACCGTACAAAATCAACAGGGGGTCAAATACTTTTTTTCCGTCACTGTATTTAATCACCACTGGGTTTTTTATTTTCTGCTAAAAAAAAAAAAAAAATACTAAAAATTAAAAATAAAAACAAGCTTTTCTTTTGTTTCAGTTTGCAAATAAATAATTGTACTTTATAGATTTAGGACAATATGTATTCTGCTACATTTCTTTGGTGAAAATAACCCAAATCAGTGTATATTATTTTAGTCTGTAGGAAAGTTATAGAGTCTGTAAAACTACGGTATATATATCTGAAAATCGACTAATCCTGATCTACTGACGGCCTACCTCATTTCTTGAGGTTTGAAAATGTCACCTGAACACTACAAATATCCCCGAAATTAGCCATTTTTTGGAAGGTAGACAGTCCAAGGTATTTATCAAGATGAGTTTTTTCACGTTGTAATTTTTTTTCTCAATTTTAAGAAAAATTAAGAAAATAAATAAAATCTTTTTTTTAATTTTTTTTTGCATATTGCCACCAAAGCAGTACAGGGTCATCATATGACCAGCGTGGCAGTGATCAAGGATACTGTAAGGTGACAGTATTTAAAAAAAAAAAAAAATAATAATAATTATAATAATAATAAGAAGAATTTGTTAACCACTTCAGCCCCGGAAGGTTTTACCCCCTTCCTGACCAGAGCACTTTTTACAATTCGGCACTGCGTCGCTTTAACTGCTAATTGCGCGGTCATGCAATGCTGTACCCAAACGAAATTTGCGTCCTTTTCTTCCCACAAATAGAGCTTTCTTTTGATGGTATTTGATCACCTCTGCCGTTTTTATTTTTTGCGCTATACGCGGAAAAAGACCGAAAATTTTGAAAAAAAATGATATTTTCTACTTTTTGTTCTAAAAAAAATCCAATAAACTCAATTTTAGTCATACATTTAGGCCAAAATGTATTCGGCCACATGTCTTTGGTAAAAAAAATGTCAATAAGCGTATATTTATTGGTTTGCGCAAAAGTTATAGCATCTGCAAACTAGGGTACATTTTCTGGAATTTACACAGCCTTTAGTTTATGACTGCCTATGTCGTTTCTTGAGGTGCTAAAATGGCAGGGCAGTACAAAACCCCCACAAATGACCCCATTTTGGAAAGTAGACACCCCAAGGAATTTGCTGAGAGGCATGTTGAGCCCATTGAATATACATTTTTTTTGTCCCAAGTGATTGAATAATGACAAAAAAAAAAAAAAAATTACAAAAAGTTGTCACTAAATGATATATTGCTCACACAGGCCATGGGCATATGTGGAATTGCACCCCAAAATACATTTAGCTGCTTCTCCTGAGTATGGGGATACCACATGTGTGGGACTTTTTGGGAGCCTAGCCGCGTACGGGGCCCCGAAAACCAAGCACCGCCTTCAGGATTTCTAAGGGCGTACATTTTTGATTTTACTCCTCACTACCTATCACAGTTTTGAAGGCCATAAAATGCCCAGATGACATAAAACCCCCCCAAATGACCCCATTTTGGAAAGTAGACACCCCAAGCTATTTGCTTTGAGGCATGTTGAGTCCATGGAATGTTTTATATTTTGACACAAGTTGCGGGAAAGTGACAAATTTTTTTTTTTTTTTTTTTTTTTTGCACAAAGTTGTCACTAAATGATATATTGCTCACACAGGCCATGGGCATATGTGGAATTGCACCCCAAAATACATTTAGCTGCTTCTCCTGAGTACGGGGATACCACATGTGTGGGACTTTTTAGGAGCCTAGCCGCGTACGGGACCCCGAAAACCAAGCACCGCCTTCAGGATTTCTAAGGGCGTACATTTTTGATTTTACTCCTCACTGCCTATCACAGTTTCGGAGGCCATGGAAAGCCCAGGTGGCACAAACCCCCCCCAAATGACCCCATTTTGGAAAGTAGACACCCCAAGCTATTTGCTGAGAGGCATGGTGAGTATTTTGCAGCTCTCATTTGTTTTTGAAAATAAAGAAAGACGAGAAAAAAAATTTTTTTTTTCTTTTTTCAATTTTCAAAACTTTGTGACAAAAAGTGAGGTCTGCAAAATACTCACTATACCTCTCATCAAATAGCTTGGGGTGTCTACTTTCCAAAATGGGGTCATTTGGGGGGGTTTTGTGCCACCTGGGCATTCCATGGCCTCCGAAACTGTGATAGGCAGTGAAGAGTGAAATCAAAAATTTACGGCCTTAGAAAGCCTGAAGGCGGTGCTTGGTTTTCGGGGTCCCGTACGCGGCTAGGCTCCCAAAAAGTCTCACACATGAGGTATCTCCATACTCAGGAGAAGCAGCAGAATGTATTTTGGGGTGTAATTTCACATATTTCCATGGCATGTTTGAGCAATATATCATTTAGTGACAACTTTGCGCAAAAAAAAATAAAAAAAATAAAAAATTGTCTCTTTCCCGCAACTTGTGTCACAATATAAATTATTCCATGGACTCAACATGACTCTCAGCAAATAGCTTGGGGTGTCTACTTTCCAAAATGGGGTCATTTGGGGGGGTTTGAACTGTCCTGGCATTTTATGCACAACATCTAGAAGCTTATGTCACACATCACCCACTCTTCTAACCACTTGAAGACAAAGCCCTTTCTGACACTTTTTTGTTTACATAAAAAAATAATTTTTTTTTGCAAGAAAATTACTTTGAACCCCCAAACATTATATATTTTTTTAAAGCAAATGCCCTACAGATTAAAATGGTGGGTGTTTCATTTTTTTTTTTCACACAGTATTTGCGCAGCGATTTTTCAAACGCATTTTTTGGGGAAAAAACACACTTTTTTACATTTTAATGCACTAAAACACACTATATTGCCCAAATGTTTGATGAGATAAAAAAGATGATCTTAGGCCGAGTACATGGATACCAAACATGACATGCTTTAAAATTGCGCACAAACGTGCAGTGGCGACAAACTAAATACATTTTTAAAAGCCTTTAAAAGCCTTTACAGGTTACCACTTTAGATTTACAGAGGAGGTCTACTGCTAAACTTACTGCCCTCGATCTGACCTTCGCGGCGATACCTCACATGCATGGTGCAATTGCTGTTTACATTTGACGCCAGACCAACGCTTGCGTTCACCTTAGCGCGAGAGCAGGGGGGACAGGGGTGCTTTTTTTTTTTTTTTTTTTTTTTTTCTTTATTATTATTATTTTTTTATCTTATTTTTAAACTGTTCCTTTCATTTTTTTTTTTTTAAATCATTTTTATTGTTATCTCAGGGAATGTAAATATCCCCTATGATAGCAATAGGTAGTGACAGGTACTCTTTTTTGCAAAAATTGGGGTCTATTAGACCCTAGATTTCTCCTCTGTCCTCAAAGCATCTGATCACACCAAGATCGGTGTGATAAAATGCTTTCCCAATTTCCCAATGGCGCTGTTTACATCCGGCGAAATCTACGTCATAAAATGCTCGTAGCTTCCGGTTTCTTAGGTCATAGAGATGTTTGGAGCCACTCTGGTCTCTGATCAGCTCTATGGTCAGCTGGCTGAATCACCGGCTGCATTTTCAGGTTCCCTGTTGAGACAGGAGAGCCAGAGAAAAACACGGAAGATGTTGGGGGGGGGGGGGCATTCCCTCCCACTGCTTGTAAAAGCAGTCTAGAGGCTAATTAGCCACTAGGATTGCTTTTACATGAAAGCCGACCGCTGGCTGAAAAGAATGATACCAAGATGATACCTAAACCTGCAGGCATCATTCTGGTATAACCACTCAAAGTCGTGAATGGCGTACCTGAAGACAAAAAAATGGTTAACAATAAAGCACAGTAAACGGTAAAGTATAAAAAATTGCATACCTGAAAAGCAAACATGATAAAACATAATAACAATAAAACATTGCAGAATAGAATACAGTAAAAAAGAGCAGAACAATAGAGAGAGAATAGAGAGAGAGAGAACAATAAAACGACAACTATTTTTATTTTATATTTTTGTTTGTGTTTTTTTTTTTTTTTTTTTTTTTTACACTTTTTTTTGTAACTAACTTTTATAACTGTAACCGGTTCCAGGTTCGGGTCTCTCAAAATGCGATGGCATCTCGGGAGACCCTGTGAAAGTGTGCCTAGTCTGTGCAATGCTGTACCCTACGCTAATACTCAACTAGTGAATGGTAGCGTTCAAAACATTCACCAATGCAAAGACCAGGATTGTCCGGACAGGAGGGACAATAATAGCGGGTGTCACGTCTATATCCGCGCTTGCTGCAGACACAACATCTTTTTTGGGGGGGTTCGTTGGGTAGGGGTACTCGGGAGGACATAAAAATGCCTCTCATGCAGCCGACTGCATTTGGTTGGGGATGTGAATGGGGGAAGTACGGGCACTGCAGAAGCGGTGGGTTCCCAATTAGGATTGGCGAATGCAGCAGGAAGGGCACTATGGGCACGACGGGCCTGTGTTTGTCTTTTTGGTGGCAGCGGGACACTACTTGTGCTTGCCACCTCACCAGCTTGAACTGCACTTATGGGACTCGCCACGTCACCAAGTGTTACTGCAGTGCTGGTTTGACTACGACCGGGGTGTACTAGGCCGCTGGCGCTTGCCAGTTCACCAAAACGCTACAAAAAAAACTGTTAGCGATCGCAGGGATCAGGCCTGACTCTGCGAACGCTGCAGTTATGCGTTTAGTGTTTTGTAAGTGTCAGTGATCGATCGATACTGCACTTGGGTGGGCTGGGCTCGCCTGGGCGGAGGGGCAAAACGCAGGTGCTAGCAGGTATCTGGGCTGATCCCGCTAACACTGCGTTTTTGGGAACCCTAAACTGCTGGGGACACTAGTATAGATCTAATCGGATCAGATATTGATCCGATCAGATACTATACCACTAAGGGAGGCGTATGCTGCGTGCGTGGGTGTTAGCGGTACTGGCGCTAATCTGACGCTGCCTGGGGCTGGTGCTTGCCAGTTCACCAAAACGCTACCAAAAAAACTGTTAGCGATCGCAGGGATCAGGCCTGACTCTGCGAACGCTGCAGTTATGCGTTTAGTGTTTTGTAAGTGACAGTGATCGATCGATACTGCACTTGGGTGGGCTGGGCCGGGCGGAGGGGCAAAACGCAGGTGCTAGCAGGTATCTGGGCTGATCCCGCTAACACTGCGTTTTTGGGAACCCTAAACTGCTGGGGACGCTAGTATAGATCTGATCGGATCAGATATTGATCCGATCAGATACTATACCACTAAGGGAGGTGTACGGTGCGTGCGTGGGTGTTAGCGGTACTGGCGCTAACCTGACGCTGCCTGGGGCTGGTGCTTGCCAGTTCACCAAAACGCTACCAAAAAAACTGTTAGCGATCGCAGGGATCAGGCCTGACTCTGCGAACGCTGCAGTTATGCGTTTAGTGTTTTGTAAGTGACAGTGATCGATCGATACTGCACTTGGGTGGGCTGGGCCGGGCCGGGCGGAGGGGCAAAACGCAGGTGCTAGCAGGTATCTGGGCTGATCCCGCTAACACTGCGTTTTTGGGAACCCTAAACTGCTGGGGACACTAGTATAGATCTAATCGGATCAGATATTGATCCGATCAGATACTATACCACTAAGGGAGGCGTATGCTGCGTGCGTGGGTGTTAGCGGTACTGGCGCTAACCTGACGCTGCCTGGGGCTGGTGCTTGCCAGTTCACCAAAACGCTACCAAAAAAACTGTTAGCGATCGCAGGGATCAGGCCTGACTCTGCGAACGCTGCAGTTATGCGTTTAGTGTTTTGTAAGTGACAGTGATCGATCGATACTGCACTTGGGTGGGCTGGGCCGGGCGGAGGGGCAAAACGCAGGTGCTAGCAGGTATCTGGGCTGATCCCGCTAACACTGCGTTTTTGGGAACCCTAAACTGCTGGGGACGCTAGTATAGATCTGATCGGATCAGATATTGATCCGATCAGATACTATACCACTAAGGGAGGTATACGGTGCGTGCGTGGGTGTTAGCGGTACTGGCGCTAACCTGACGCTGCCTGGGGCTGGTGCTTGCCAGTTCACCAAAACGCTACCAAAAAAACTGTTAGCGATCGCAGGGATCAGGCCTGACTCTGCGAACGCTGCAGTTATGCGTTTAGTGTTTTGTAAGTGACAGTGATCGATCAATACTGCACTTGGGTGGGCTGGGCTGGGCGGAGGAGCAAAACGCAGGTGCTAGCGGGTATCTGGGCTGATCCCGCTAACACTGCGTTTTCTGGAACCCTAAACTGCTGGGGACGCTAGTATAGATTTGATCGGATCAGATATTGATCCGTTCAGATACTATACCACTAAGGGAGGCATATGCTGCGTGCGTGGGTGTTCGCGGTACTGGCGCTAATCTGACGCTGCCTGGGGCGACGCATATCACCGCCGGGCGATCGGGGGGCTAAACCTTTATTCGGTAATAAACGGCGGGTGCCCTGACACTATAAAAAATAAACAAACTAACCAGCGTCAACCGTAACAGTTATACGGTGATCAGTGGTGAAAGGGTTAACTAGGGGGCAATCAAGGGGTTAAAACATTTATTAGATAGTATATGGGGGTCCCTGTTGCTATAAAACGCTGACGGCGAACCTAAATATTTACGTCCCTAACTACCGTCACCAGCGACACTAATACAGCGATCAGAAAAATGATCGCTTAGTGACACTGGTGACAGGGGGTGATCAAAGGGTTAAAACTTTATTAGGGGGGGTTAGGGGGGTATCCTAGACCTAAAGGGGGGTAATACTCACTGCCCTAACACTAACTGTCACAAACTGACACTATGCAGTAATCAGAAAAAAAAAAAAAAAAAAAATTCTGCTAATGTCAGTTTGTGACGGGGGGGGGGGGGGTGATTGGGGGGGGATCGGGGGGCGATCGGGGGGGGGATCGGGGTGTAAGGTATGCCTGGCATGTTCTACTGTGTGTGTGTGTGTGTTGTGCACTCACTTGTCATCTCTCCTCGGCGCTGGAACGGAAACTGCCAGACCGAGGAGAGATGACATCACATCCTCTGCCTGTGTGAAACGACACACAGGCAGAGGAGGATTCCCATTGGCTGGGAGCGATCGCGAGGGGGGGGCCACGATCGGATGGTCTCCCCCTCGCCTCCCGACGCTCCCAGTCAAATGCCGACCGCCGATGGCACCGGGGGGGGGGTCCGATCGGACCCCCCGCCCGCGGGAGGCAGATCACGTACGGGTACGTGATTTTGCCTGCCCGTGCCATTCTGCCGCAGTATATATGCGGTAGGCGGTCGGCAAGTGGTTAATAATAATTTGTTTTAAAAATTTTTGAATACCTTTTTTATTATTTTTTTTGTGACCAGAGCAGTGCAGTGTTACCATGGTGACAATGTACTGCTCTGGGGAGGTGATCAAAATTTTGTTTTTACACTATGATTGCTGAGAACAGTGATGATCACTGTTCTCAGCAAATCATTTTCATAAATGGCATCCGTTCGTCCAGTGTGTACTATTGTGAAAGCTGTGATTGGCCGCAGCAATCACATAATACAGATGCACTGCGATTAGCCCTGTCTGTACCATGTGATTACGCTGACCAATCACAGAGATCAACACAAAAGTACACAATGAATGGCTGTGAATGAAAGCTATGGGTTGTGTACAACTGTCAGGTGATCGCTGTGATTGGTCACAGTGATCACATGGTACCAGGGCCGACCCCAATACTCTGATCAGTCATCCACTGTGTCAATTGGACACAGCGGGTGACAGATTGTACCGCAGCAGAGATGTGACCAGGCTGTATTGCTTAATTGCAGCTGGCAAAGTTCAGGTTGCTATCTTCCTGGCTCTTTTGTCTGGTAGGGCTCAGGACTGGAAAAGTTGAAATATAAAACAGCTCCCGTCAGTAATAAGAGCATTCGTTCTGTGGCTTGTGCTGTGCTTATATTACAGTGGAACCTTGGGTGACGAGCATAATCCGTTCCAGGAGAATGCTTGTAATCCATAGCACTCATATATCAAAGTGAGTTTCCCCATAGAAGTCAATGGAAAGGAAGATAATTCCTTCCGCATTGACTTCTATTGCATGCAATACCGCATGTGGCCAGAGGTGGGGGGGGGGGCGCCGGAGAGCCTCGCAAATACTCGGGGACAGCTCGGTGCAGGGGTGGTGTAAGGCTATGGGGCACACAAGTCACATATCTTCAGTGATTGTGGGTGATGGACACCCCGACCCTGGAAGAGGAGTCCCCATGGTCCAATGGCACAGAGGCTCCATTAAAAGATCAACATTAGCACAAGGTACCCCTAAAGCTGGTGGTCCGAGTATTGGGGGGGGGGGGGAGTACATTGCCTCTCCGCATTATTGAAGCCCTACAGGTTATATAAGGAGTTTTAATATGGTCTGTAATAGGGAAGGGTTAATATTGCAGTGCTGTCAGAGGGGCCCCTTATTACACATGTACTCAATGCTGAGTAATTTACATTAAAATACTGATGGAGCAAAACTCTGATAACAGTGCGAGTCTCCGTCTGACCACGATCCGTACCTGACCACTGGAATGCTTTAGTAATGTTCACCTGCTAATTCAAAAGTGGCATTTTTTGTGGACTACTGCTACATGTGCTCTGTGCACATCTAGAGAGGGACATTTTTTGCCCATTCTTCTTTGCAAAATATCTCAAGCTCTGTCAGATTGGATGGAGAGCGTCTGTGAGCAGCAATTTTCAAGTCTTGCCACAGATTCTCAATTGGATTTAGGTCTGGACTGTGACTGGGCCATTCTAACACATGAATATGCTTTGATATAAACCATCCCATTGTAGCTCTGGCTGTATGTTTCGGGTCGTTGTCCTGCTGGAAGGTGAACCTCCGCCCCAGTCTCAAGTCTTTGGCAGACTCTAACAGGTTTTCTTCTAAGATTGCCCTGTATTTGGCTCCATCCATCTTCCCATCAACTCTGACCAGATTCCCTGTCCCTGCTGAAGAAAAGCATCCCCACAACATGATGCTGCCACCACCATGTTTCACGGTGGGGATGGTGTGTTCAGGGTGATGTGCAGTGTTAGTTTTCCGCCACACGCAGCGTTTTGCTTTTAGGCCAAAAAGTTCACTTTTGGTCTCATCTGACCAGAGCACCTTCTTCCACATGTTTGCTGTGTCCTCCACATGGCTTCTCACAAACTGCAAACAGGACTTCTTATGACTTTCTTTCCACAATGGTTTTCTTCTTGCTCTTCCATAAAGGTCAGATTTGTGGAGAACATGACTAATAGTTGTCCTGTGGACAGATTCTCCCACCTGAGCTGTGGATCTCTGCAGTTCCTCCAGAGTTACCATGGGCCTCTTTGGCTGCTTCTCTGATGAATGCTCTCCTTGCCCGGCCGGTCAGTTTAGGTGGACAGCCATGTCTTGGTAGGTTTGCAGTTGTGCCATACTCTTTCCATTATCGGATGATGGATTGAACAGAGCTCCGTGAGATGTACAAAGCTTGGGATATTTTTTTATAACCTAACCCTGCTTTAAACTTCTCCACAACTTTATCCCTGACCTGTCTGGTGTGTTCCTTGGCCTTCATGATGCTGTTTGTTCACTAAGGTTCTCTAACAAACCTCTGAGGGCTTCACAGAGCAGCTGTATTTATACCGAGATTAAATTACAAACAGGTGGACTCTATTTTCTAATTAGGTGACTTCTGAAGGCAATTGGTTCCACTAGATTTTAGTTAGGGGTATCAGAGTAAAGGGGGATGAATACAAATGCCCCCCACACTGCTGTGTACGCTCTGTGCAGGCTACGCTGTGTACGCGATATGCTATGTGTGTATGCTCTGTGCTGCTTACGCTTTGTGTTCTCTATGCTGTGTGTGCTCGGTGCACTATACAGAACGTTCTCTATGCTGTGTGTGCTCGGTGCACTATACAGTACGTTCTCTATGCTGTGTGTCCTCAGTGCACTATACAGTACGTTCTCTATGCTGTGTGTGCTCGGTGCACTATACAGTACGTTCTCTATGCTGTGTCCTCAGTGCACTATACAGTACGTTCTCTATGCTGTGCGTGCTCGGTGCACTATACAGTACGTTCTCTATGCTGTGTGTGCTCGGTGCACTATACAGAACGTTCTCTATGCTGTGTGTGCTCGGTGCACTATACAGTACGTTCTCTATGCTGTGTGTTCTCGGTGCACTATACAGTACATTCTCTATGCTGTGTGTGCTCGGTGCACTATACAGTACGTTCTCTATGCTGTGTGTGCTCGGTGCACTATACAGTACGTTCTCTATGCTGTGTGTGCTCGGTGCACTATACAGAACGTTCTCTATGCTGTGTGTGCTCGGTGCACTATACAGTACGTTCTCTATGCTGTGTGTCCTCAGTGCACTATACAGTACGTTCTCTATGCTGTGTGTGCTCGGTGCACTATACAGTACGTTCTCTATGCTGTGTCCTCAGTGCACTATACAGTACGTTCTCTATGCTGTGCGTGCTCGGTGCACTATACAGTACGTTCTCTATGCTGTGTGTGCTCGGTGCACTATACAGAACGTTCTCTATGCTGTGTGTGCTCGGTGCACTATACAGTACGTTCTCTATGCTGTGTGTTCTCGGTGCACTATACAGTACATTCTCTATGCTGTGTGTGCTCGGTGCACTATACAGTACGTTCTCTATGCTGTGTGTGCTCGGTGCACTATACAGTACGTTCTCTATGCTGTGTGTGCTCGGTGCACTATACAGAACGTTCTCTATGCTGTGTGTGCTCGGTGCACTATACAGTACGTTCTCTATGCTGTGTGTGCTCGGTGCACTATACAGTACGTTCTCTATGCTGTGTGTGCTCGGTGCACTATACAGTACGTTCTCTATGCTGTGTGTGCTCGGTGCACTATACAGTACGTTCTCTATGCTGTGTGTGCTCGGTGCACTATACAGTACGTTCTCTATGCTGTGTGTGCTCGGTGCACTATACAGAACGTTCTCTATGCTGTGTGTGCTCGGTGCACTATACAGTACGTTCCCTATGCTGTGTGTGCTCGGTGCACTATACAGTACGTTCTCTATGCTGTGTGTGCTCGGTGCACTATACAGTACGTTCTCTATGCTGTGTGTGCTCGGTGCACTATACAGTACGTTCTCTATGCTGTGTGTGCTCGGTGCACTATACAGTACGTTCTCTATGCTGTGTGTGCTCGGTGCACTATACAGTACGTTCTCTATGCTGTGTGAACCCTTTGCTGTGTGCGCTCTGTGCTACACATATAAAATCCCAGCGGTTGCCAGTGACTGCTCAGTGTTTTAGGAATTCACAAAAGACAAAACTGTTGCACAGGAAAGATGTGACCCTCCAGCATACACACAGACGACGGCCTGTGATGTCTCCCGGCCTCGTCTAGCCATCGCACACAATGGGCACAAGAGTGGCTCCTCTGATCCCTCCTCATCAGGAAACCGTTGAATGGGTTTGTGCTCTCTGTACAGGGCTGCAGAATATGTCAGCGCTATATCAATGAATACAGCAAACACATCAGCCACTTCACATGACCTCTGTCTGGAAAATATCAGTATTTGCTTTTCAAGCAGTCCCAGCGCCATCTAGAGCACCACAGGAGGTAGTGCATTTCATACCATCTCTGAAAGTGATTATCAGGGGGTTGATTTACTAAAGGCAATAGGCTGCGCACTTTGCTAAGTGCAGTTGCTCCAGAGCTTAGTAAACGAGGTAGAGCTTAATTTGGCAAAGAATACCCAATCACATGCAAGGAAAGTAAAGAAAAAACAGCATTTTTGCTTGCATGTGATTGGATGATGGAAGTCAGCAGAGGTTCTGCTCATTTACTAAACTCTGGAGCAACTGCACTTGTTAAGTGCACAGTCTATTTCCTTTAGTACATCGACCCCTTCCACATTGCGAGCGCCAACCGTTAACGCTAAGGCACCACTCTTTTTAGTGGCGCTTTAGCGCTGTTTGAAGAGGAAGTAAACCCCGGATTTTGTTTCTTTTTTATTTACATATTATCAATCAACAATATATATATATATATATAGATGCCTTCCATATTAAAACGTCATTATAACGAGTTTGGGAGATACCTTCTTTTTTTTTTTTTGCTTTTAGAAAATAGATCTTCTCCTGGGAATCGGCTGCGCCATCGGCATGTGTTTATTTATTTGTTATTCTAAATGCAAGAATTTCTACAGAGTATTAATAAAGACGATTCCTCCCAGCCTCACAGTTGATTTGGTGGAATGAGAAGCAAAGAGAGCACCAAACCCTCCAACTTGCATTCGGTTCCATTTAGAAGTATTTATTTCTGTGTTGTGTTGAACAGATTCAGGTCACTATTGTTCTGTACAATGCTGACATCTAGTGGTGGTTTAGGACCATTACAGTGGGGTTGATTTACTACACTTATTAAAGTGATATTACAGCGGAGTTCTATCCACAGTAGGGATGCACCAATACCATTTTTTTTACGAGTACCAATACTTTTTTTTTTTTTTTTTTAGTACTCGCCGATACCAATTACCGATACCTACCGCAACTGTTTTGTTTTCACTTCAGCTGTCAGCAATGGTACAAAGCATTGAAAAGTTATTTACAAATTAAATAGACTTTTTCTTTTTAACTTTGCGCTCTTTCAATGTGAAATGTGTAAATGTATGTTAATATATATATATGTGTGTAAAAATATTCACTAACAAAAAAAAGTTTTAATTGTTTATCGTTTATAAAATAGACATGAACAAAATAAAAAAAGCAGGAAAAGAATTAAATGGAGGAGAATAGGAAGTTAATTACGGCTGATTAGAGTAAATTAAGGGTTAATAAGGGGTTAAACAGAGGAACATTTGTTCATCCCTTTGATCTGCAGATGAAGAAACAGAAAGATTCAAAAAGAAACAATGTTTCTTTTTATTTTAGTGTTTCAGTGGCTGAGCAATGTTGGTAATAATCATTGCTGGCTGCTTTTTTTTTTTTTTTTTTGACAGCTCCAATACACTTAAGCTGTCAACATGAGAGACCCGCTGACAGCTCAAAGAACCGAGCCTGAAAGTATCGGTTTCAGGTATCGGTGCATTTGCAGGAGTACTGATACTTGTGAAAATATTGGCACCGATACTAGTATCAGTGCAACCCTAATCCACATTTTTAACTTTTTACCATCCAGCAGTAAAGGGTGCATTCATTGCAATTTGGCACATCACTTACTGCTGTATTTCTTCATAGTATTCCTACTTCCTCCTCCTCGGCCGCGCCTGTCATTTCCGGCTTTGCAATGTCTCCTGGTATATGTGTGTCATCAATCCCAGGAGACAACAGGCATCACCGGTGTTAAGCCGCTACCCATCACAATATGCAACCGAAGTGACGTTGCGTCGCGGCCATCTTGGTACACCCGCACTCGTCCGCAGTAAGCCTAGAGTTAGAAGTCGGCAAGCGGACATCTTTATACACCCACCGAAAGTCTTGCTTTTCACAGTTATTTTTAACAGTAAACTCAGTATATAGATACAGTATATATATATATATATATATATATATATATATATATATATATTTCACTAAATAAACTGAGTTTACTGTTAAAAATAACTGTGAAAAGCAAGACTTTCGGTGGGTGTATAAAGATGTCCGCTTGCCGACAGAGGTGCCAATCACACCTTGGGGGGTAAAAACCCCAACCGGGTGAACCGTCCAGATCCGACCTCCAACGTCATGCTGTAGCCAAGTGAGGAACAGGGAACACACCAAAGGAGCCCGGCATAGCCAGCCCTGGGCGTCAACCTGGTCTCCCCACTGCTGGAGATGGAGAAGCCAGTCAGCTGATTTATAGGTGCCGAGTAGACACCAAACAGCTGACACTGATTGCATATATCAACAATACTTTATATTTTTTCTAATGCCATTTTCCTATATGTGTAGTGTGAGCACCCATGGGGGTCACTGTCCGTCATTGTGCATATCCTGCGTCACTCTTGTTACTTCCCGGAGCTGTGACTAGCACTGTGGGTTTTCCCACCGCCCCCTCCTCCCATAGGGCGGGCGGGATTTCCCCCACTGCTCGTCAGCGTTATGCAATCAGTGTCAGCTGTTTGGTGTCTACTCGGCACCTATAAATCAGCTGACTGGCTTCTCCATCTCCAGCAGTGGGGAGACCAGGTTGACGCCCAGGGCTGGCTATGCCGGGCTCCTTTGGTGTGTTCCCTGTTCCTCACTTGGCTACAGCATGACGTTGGAGGTCGGATCTGGACGGTTCACCCGGTTGGGGTTTTTACCCCCCAAGGTGTGATTGGCACCTCTGTCTTTGATGCTTAACCACTTGACGACCGCCTCACGCCGATGTACGTCGGCAAAGTGGCACGGACAGGCAAAATCACGTACAGGGTACGTGATTTGCTTTCCGCGGGTGGGGGGTCCGATCGGACCCCCCCCCCGGTGCCCGAGGCGGTCGTCGTTTGTCCAGCGGCGATCGGTGATGAGGGGGAGACCATCCGTTCGTGGCCCCCCCTCGCGATCGCCGCCGGCCAATGAGAATCTTCCTTTGCTGCTGTATGCTAAACAGCAGCAAAGGAAATGATGTCATCTCTCCTCGGCTCGGTAATTTCCGTTCCGGCTCGAGGAGAGAAGACATCAATGTGAGTGCACAAACACACACACACACACAGTAGAACATGCCAGGCACACAAAACACCCCGATCCCCCCCCCCCGATCGCCCCCCGATCCCCCCCCAATCACCCCCCCCCCCCCCCCTGTCACAAACTGACACCAGCAGTTTTTTTTTTTTTTCTGATTACTGCATAGTGTCAGTTTGTGACAGTAAGTGTGTTCGGGCAGTTAGTATTACCCCCCTTTAGGTCTAGGGTACCCCCCTAACCCCCCCTAATAAAGTTTTAACCCCTTGATCACCCCCCGTCACCAGTGTCACTAAGCGATCATTTTTCTGATCGCTGTATTAGTGTCGCTGGTGACGCTAGTTAGTGAGGTAAATATTTAGGTTCGCCGTCAGCGTTTTATAGCGTCAGGGACCCCCATATACTACCTAATAAATGTTTTAACCCCTTGATTGCCCCCTAGTTAACCCTTTCACCACTGATCACCGTATAACTGTTACGGGTGACGCTGGTTAGTTTGTTTATTTTTTATAGTGTCAGGGCACCCGCCGTTTATTACCGAATAAAGGTTTAGCCCCCCGATCGCCCGGCGGTGATATGCGTCGCCCCAGGCAGCGTCAGATTAGCGCCAGTACCGCTAACACCCACGCACGCAGCATACACCTCCCTTAGTGGTATAGTATCTGAACGCATCAATATCTGATCCGATCAGATCTATACTAGCGTCCCCAGCAGTTTAGGGTTCCCAAAAACGCAGTGTTAGCGGGATCAGCCCAGATACCTGCTAGCACCTGCATTTTGCCCCTCTGCCCGGCCCGGCCCAAGTGCAGTATCGATCGATCACTGTCACTTACAAAACACTAAACGCATAACTGCAGCGTTCGCAGAGTCA
The DNA here is from genome assembly GCA_037952925.1 of Lithobates clamitans. NCBI lineage: Eukaryota > Metazoa > Chordata > Amphibia > Anura > Ranidae > Lithobates > Lithobates clamitans. The sequence goes on along the minus strand of JBBGZY010003341.1, from coordinate 145,281 downwards.
GGCCTGATCCCTGCGATCGCTAACAGTTTTTTTGGTAGCATTTTGGTGAACTGGCAAGCACCAGCCCCAGGCGTCAGGTTAGCGCCAGTACCGCTAACACCCACGCACGCAGCATATGCCTCTCTTAGTGGTATAGTATCTGAACGGATCAATATCTGATCCGATCAGATCTATACTAGCGTCCCCAGCAGTTTAGGGTTCCCAAAAACGCAGTGTTAGCGGAATCAGCCCAGATACCTGCTAGCACCTGCATTTTGCCCCTCCACCCGGCCCAGCCCAGCCCACCCAAGTGCAGTATCGATCGATCACTGACACTTACAAAACACTAAACGCATAACTGCAGCGTTCACAGAGTCAGGCCTGATCCCTGCGATCGCTAACAGTTTTTTTGGTAGTATTTTGGTGAACTGGCAAGCACCAGCCCCAGGCAGCGTCAGATTAGCGCCAGTACCGCTAACACCCACGCACGCAGCATACACCTCCCTTAGTGGTATAGTATCTGATCGGATCAATATCTGATCCGATCAGATCTATACTAGCGTCCCCAGGAGTTTAGGGTTCCCACAAACGCAGTGTTAGCGGGATCAGCCCAGATACCTGCTAGCACCTGCGTTTTGCCCCTCCACCCGGCCCAGCCCACCCAAGTGCAGTATCGATCGATCACTGTCACTTACAAAACACTAAACGCATAACTGCAGCGTTCGCAGAGTCAGGCCTGATCCCTGCGATCGCTAACAGTTTTTTGGTAGCGTTTTGGTGAACTGGCAAGCGCCAGCGGCCTAGTACACCCCGGTCGTAGTCAAACCAGCACTGCAGTAACACGTGGTGACGTGGCGAGTCCCATAAGTGCAGTTGAAGCTGGTGAGGTGGCAAGCACAAGTAGTGTCCCGCTGCCACCAAAAAGACAAACACAGGCCCGTCGTGCCCATAGTGCCCTTCCTGCTGCATTCGCCAATCCTAATTGGGAACCCACCGCTTCTGCAGCGCCCGTACTTCCCCCATTCACATCCCCAACCAAATGCAGTCGGCTGCATGAGAGGCATTTTTATGTCCTCCCGAGTACCCCTACCCAGCGAACCCCCCCAAAAAAGATGTCATGTCTGCAGCAAGCGCGGATATAGGCGTGACACCCGCTATTATTGTCCCTCCTGTCCTGACAATCCTGGTCTTTGCATTGGTGAATGTTTTGAACGCTACCATTCACTAGTTGAGTATTAGCGTAGGGTACAGCATTGCACAGACTAGGCACACTTTCACAGGGTCTCCCAAGATGCCATCGCATTTTGAGAGACCCGAACCTGGAACCGGTTACCGTTATAAAAGTTAGTTACAAAAAAAGTGTAAAAAAAAAAAAAAATATGAAATAAAAAAAAATAGTTGTTGTTTTATTGTTCTCTCTCTCTCTATTCTCTCTCTCTATTGTTCTGCTCTTTTTTACTGTATTCTATTCTGCAATGTTTTATTGTTATTGTTATTGTTATTATGTTTTATCATGTTTGTTTTTCAGGTGTGTAATTATTTACACTTTACTGTGCTTTATTGTTAACCATTGTTAACCATTTTTTTGTCTTCAGGTACGCCATTCACGACTTTGAGTGGTTATACCAGAATGATGCCTGCAGGTTTAGGTATCATCTTGGTATCATTCTTTTCAGCCAGCGGTCGGCTTTCATGTAAAAGCAATCCTAGCGGCTAATTAGCCTCTAGACTGCTTTTACAAGCCGTGGGAGGGAATGCCCCCCCCCCACCGTCTTCCGTGTTTTTCTCTGGCTCTCCTGTCTCAACAGGGAACCTGAGAATGCAGCCGGTGATTCAGCCAGCTGACCATAGAGCTGATCAGAGACCAGAGTGGCTCCAAACATCTCTATGGCCTAAGAAACCGGAAGCTACGAGTATTTCATGACTTAGATTTCGCCGGATGTAAATAGCGCCATTGGGAAATTGGGGAAGCATTTTATCACACCGATCTTGGTGTGGTCAGATGCTTTGAGGGCAGAGGAGAGATCTAGGGTCTAATAGACCACAATTTTTTCAAAAAAGAGTACCTGTCACTACCTATTGCTATCATAGGGGATATTTACATTCCCCGAGATAACAATAAAAATGATTAAAAAAAAAATATGAAAGGAACAGTTTAAAAGTAAGATTAAAAAAGCAAAAAAATAATAAACAAAAAAAAACAAAAAAAAAAAACACCCCTGTCGCCCCCTGCTCTCGCGCTAAGGCAAACGCAAGCGGCGGTCTGTCGTCAAACGTAAACAGCAATTGCACCATGCATGTGAGGTATCACCGCGAAGGCCAGATCGAGTGCAGTAATTTTTCCAGTAGACCTCCTCTGTAAATCTAAAGTGGTAACCTGTAAAGGCTTTTGAAGGCTTTTAAACATGTATTTATTTTGTTGCCACTGCACGTTTGTGCGCAATTTTAAAGCATGTCATGTTTGGTATCCATGTACTCGGCCTAAGATCATCTTTTTTATTTCATCAAACATTTGGGCAATATAGTGTGTTTTAGTGCATTAAAATTAAAAAAAGTGTGTTTTTTCCCCAAAAAATGCGTTTGAAAAATCGCTGCGCAATTACTGTGTGAAAAAAAAAAATGAAACACCCACCATTTTAATCTGTAGGGCATTTGCTTTAAAAAAATATATAATGTTTGGGGGTTCAAAGTAATTTTTTTGCAAAAAAAAAAAACTTTTTCATGTAAACAATAAGTGTCAGAAAGGGCTTTGTCTTCAAGTGGTTAGAAGAGTGGGTGATGTGCGACATAAGCTTCTAAATGTTGTGCATAAAATGCCAGGACAGTTCAAAACCCCCCCAAATGACCCCATTTTGGAAAGTAGACACCCCAAGCTATTTGCTGAGAGGCATGTCGAGTCCATGGAATATTTTATATTGCGACACAAGTTGCGGGAAAGAGACAAATTTTTTTTTTTTTTTTTGCACAAAGATGTCACTAAATGATATATTGCTCAAACATGCCATGGGAATATGTGAAATTACACCCCAAAATACATTCTGCTGCTTCTCCTGAGTACGGGGATACCACATGTGTGAGACTTTTTGGGAGCCTAGCCGCGTACGGGACCCCGAAAACCAAGCACTGCCTTCAGGCTTTCTAAGGGCGTGAATTTTTGATTTCACTCTTCACTGCCTATCACAGTTTCGGAGGCCATGGAATGCCCAGGTGGCACAAAACCCCCCCAAATGACCCCATTTTGGAAAGTAGACACCCCAAGCTATTTGCTGAGAGGTATAGTGAGTATTTTGCAGACCTCACTTTTTGTCACAAAGTTTTGAAAATTGAAAAAAGAAAAAAAAAAAATGTTTTTTCTTGTCTTTCTTCATTTTCAAAAACAAATGAGAGCTGCAAAATACTCACCATGCCTCTCAGCAAATAGCTTGGGGTGTCTACTTTCCAAAATGGGGTCATTTGGGGGGGGGTTTGTGCCACCTGGGCATTCCATGGCCTCCGAAACTGTGATAGGCAGTAAAGAGTGAAATCAAAAATTTTTACCCTTAGAAATCCTGAAGGCAGTGATTGGTTTTCGGGGTCCAGTACGCGGCTAGGCTCCCAAAAAGTCCCACACATGTGGTATCCCCATACTCAGGAGAAGCAGCTAAATGTATTTTGGGGTGCAATTCCACATATGCCCATGGCCTGTGTGAGCAATATATCATTTAGTGACAACTTTATGAAAAAAAAAAAAAAAAAAAAAAAAAAGTGTCACTTTCCCGCAACTTGTGTCAAAATATAAAATATTCCATGGACTCAATATGCCTCTCAGCAAATAGCTTGGGGTGTCTACTTTCCAAAATGGGGTCATTTTGGGGGGTTTTGTGCCATCTTGGCATTCCATGGCCTCCGAAACTGTGATAGGTAGTGAGGAGTAAAATCAAAAATGTACGCCCTTAGAAATCCTGAAGGCGGTGATTGGTTTTCGGGGCCCCGTACGCGGCTAGGCTCCCAAAAAGTCCCACACATGTGGTATCCCCATACTCAGGAGAAGCAGCAGAATGTATTTTGGGGTGCAATTCCACATATGCCCATGGCCTGTGTGAGCAATATATCATTTAGTGACGACTTTTTGTAAATATTTTTTTTTTTTTTTTTTTTTTTGTCATTTTTCAATCACTTGGGACAAAAAAAATAAATATTCAATGGGTTCAACATGCCTCTCAGCAATTTCCTTGGGGTGTCTACTTTCCAAAATGGGGTCATTTGGGGGGGTTTTGTACTGCCCTGCCATTTTAGCACCTCAAGAAATGACATAGGCAGTCATAAACTAAAAGCTGTGTAAATTCCAGAAAATGTACCCTAGTTTGTAGACGCTATAACTTTTGCGCAAACCAATAAATATACGCTTATTGACATTTTTTTTATCAAAGACATGTGGCTGAATACATTTTGGCCTAAATGTATGACTAAAATTTAGTTTATTGGATTTTTTTTATAACAAAAAGTAGAAAATATCATTTTTTTTCAAAATTTTCGGTCTTTTTCCGTTTATAGCGCAAAAAATAAAAACCGCAGAGGTGATCAAATACCATCAAAAGAAAGCTCTATTTGTGGGAAGAAAAGGACGCAAATTTCGTTTGGGTACAGCATTGCATGACCGCGCAATTAGCAGTTAAAGCGACGCAGTGCCAAATTGGAAAAAGACCTCTGGTCCTTAGGCAGCATAATGGTCCGGGGCTCAAGTGGTTAATCCTATCCTCACACCACTTTCCTTTGGTTTTCTTGTCCAATTTCACTGTGCAGCAGGCAATCTCTTTTTTTCACTTTATTCAATCTCATTTGCTTTTTCTCCCTTTTCCTCCCCCTTCTCTCTTTCCTCCTCTCTTCCCACTGCCCATCTTTCCTCTCCTTTTCCTTTCTTCTCTTTATTTCTCCTTGTCTTTTCACTATGATCCTCATCATTTCTCACTCTCCACCACTACACATTCCCCCTCATATTCTCTTTCCATTCCAGTGCACCTCATTCACTGGCTGTTTTTTCTCCAGCAGGTTCCCCCGCCTGGGGTCATTCACTTCTCCCATGCACCATACCTCCCATTCACCTTTTTCCTGTCACTACTTGGGGCCATTGCCGCTGCTGGCTGCGCTGCCGGGTCGGGCCCCCTCAGCTCCGGGTAGTGGCATCCTTGGCCGGATTGTCCTGTGCGGCGATGATCTCTCCCATGCGTGGTCACGCTCATGTAAGTTTGTGGGACAAATGTATGGATATGTGTGGGGTTTTTCACATTTTCTGCATTTGCCCATGCATTTTTTCAGATAACCACCCATGTCCCTATTTTTTCATCTTTTTAGATAACCAATACGGTTTTGCTCCTGATGAGCGACTTTAAGGTCCCGAAACGCGTAGAGCTAACAACTACCGTTACAACAGTGTATTCATGAACCTACCACGGCCGTTTCTTTTCACCCAGTAGATGTATTCCTTTTTTCCCAAGTGATGCTTTAATGCATCCATTTTTGTTTTCCAGTATCATTTACACTGCAATTAATCACGCTCTGAAGTGACCCGTGCAACTGTAAAATACTGACATTTATCTTCTAACAGAGTCAATATGTATGTTTTTAAATAATTTTTCCTACTTATCTTATCTTTACTATTATTTCTAATGGCGCTTTAATGCGCAAGCTACTTTTATGAGTATTCCCTGCAATGCAATTAATCATGTTATGACGTGACCCGTGTATTTGTAAAATACTGTTTTAAACCTTGGTTGGACAATGCATTTATATGTGACATGTAATTTGAGGTATTGATATCCAATTTATGTACTGAACTGTATACCCCCAACTTATGCTCTAAGATGACTCAATTAATAAACCATTTTCTAAATTCATTTCTTTAATGCATCCGTGTGCTTCACTCAAAGTCCCGCCCCTCAACCCCTCTTTATATACATGGATTTAATGTTTTAATATAGTGTAAAAGAACGGATTACATAAAAAAAAAAAAAAAAAAAAAATTCTGGCGCTTCCAAGTCTTGTTTTTTTCTGTTGTCGTTTAAAAATAACAAACATGTTATACTTACCTCCTCTGTGTAACGGTTTTGCATAGAGCATCCCTGATCTTCCTCTTCTCGGGTCCCTCTTCAGCGCTTCTGGCTCCTCCCTCCTGCCGAGTGCCCCCCACAGCCAACAGCTTTCTATGGGGATACCCGAGCTGAGCCATTCAGACACAGAGCCGTGACTCGGCTCCACCCCCTCTCCCTCCTCATTGGCTCACTTACTTTAATGGACGTTGGCTTCTGCTGCTGTCTCAGCCAATAAGGTGGGAGAGTCCCCGGACTTCGTGGCTCTCGTGCAACATTGCTGGATTGAGATGGGGCTCAGGTAAGTATTAGGGGGGCTGCTGCACACAGAAGAGAATGCATTAAGATGCCTTTACAACCAGTTTAAACTGGCTGCATTCGTTTTTAGTTTTTTGTTTTTGTTTTTTTAAGGCTTTCCCCACCTTGGTGATCTGGCCAGTAACACACTTCCTGTATTAGATTGCCACCACTCTGGATGAAAGAGCGCAGGAGGCACAGCAGACACCAGCATCGTCAGTCTTGGGGGGGGAGGGGGAATAGATGGATTAGCAGATTTAAATATACAAACAAATTGAAGCCAGGTTCTGCAGGAATACAAGCTGATCATTGTAAGCACCCCTCAGTGTTAGGTGGTTCATCTCATCCATGTAAACTGATACATTCTGCTGGAGAGCTTGTGCTTTGGGAACCAATGGATTTGCTGGTTGAAAATAGAAGCTAGAAAGCATGAAAATAGAAAATGAATGCGGCCATCACATCTAAGAACCGGTCAGCTGCAATGTAATAAAATGTTCGCTTTTGTGCTGAATGTTGCTTTAAGTATTTTGCTCGTGGAGTGAACATGCCAACCCCCCTCCCCCCAAGATGAATGAGCATTATGTGTCAGCACCCCCCCCCCTAAAAAAATTCTGCACTAATCTGCATGCTTATTACCTGAGCATCCCGCCTCCTCCCAGTACAAATTCACCACCCCCCTGCTGAATTCTCCCCTCCCAGCATAAATCTTTGTCCCCCAAATCCCCCCCAGCACAAATGCCCCCTCCTAGCACAAATCTGCCTCAAATTTCCCCTCCAAGTAACATCCTAACCGCCCCCCTCAAAATCCCCCTCCTAGCACATATACCTCCCAATCGCCCCTACTAGCACAAATCCCCCCCCCCCCCCAAAAAAAAGCAAAAATTCTTTGCACAATTCACCTCCCACCATATTACTTCTTCTAGCACAAACCCCTAAATCCCCCACCTAGCACAAATCCTCTACCTCAACCCCCCCCAAACACAAATACCTCTGAATCATTACTTCTAGCAACACCCCCCCCCCAATATCCCCTTCTAGAACAATTCTTATCCCCCTGCCACCCCCCCAAATTCTCCCGCCCAACACAAATCCCCCCCACCTCACATGATACCCCTGCGCCCAGGGCAGCCGCCCCCTCCTGCCCACTCCTTGTCCCAGCCCTTCCAGCACCACACTGCTGTTCTCTCTCTTACACCCCCCTTTCCCCTTCACGCCATTTCCCAACTGTGGACCATGGTTCACCCTCTATTTCACTTACACGCAGGTTACCTCGGTCCCATGCCCGACCTGTTTGAGGCCCCTGGGGTGCCCCTCTGGATTGCCCGCCGCGGCTCCCGGTGGGGACAACTGTCGGATGGCTCGTGAGGCTCGGCCCCACGCCACCATCCTATGAACTTGAGTAAGTCCATTTGCAATCGTTACGGGGGTTTTATCTCCACCCCCCCGTTCGCATGTGCAATTATTATAATATCCAAATCTATACTATCATTTTTATCTCTAGATATATCAAGTGCTGGCTCCTGACGAGTGGCCCTCTAGCCACGAAACGCGTTGAGCTGCCATTGATACTGTCACCTATCAATACTTTTACATTGCTTTATTAGCCAACCGCCAATTTTCATTCATTGATCCGAGAGGCCCGAGGCTTTGCAGGCATTATCATGTTTTATGCTTTTACCCAATTTATTCCGGTGCATTTTGGAAGATTGTTTGTTTGCCATTTTTTGCATTATTCTATCGTGTCTTTACATTTTATATTCTGTTTATATTCTATGGCAATCATGAAATTCCCAACATGTCCACCAATTACCTTTTTGCGACCACGTGATTCATTTAAAGTCCCACCCCCTTGCTCTCCTCCTCCTCCTCTTGATTATTACAGGGACGGAAATATGTGACCTTACCGGGCCACAATTTCAATTAAAGTCCCGAGGGATGGAAGAACTGACCTTACCAGGTCATATCTTCAATGAAAGTCCCTAAAACTAGTCCCATTACCAATAACACACTATAAAGCATCAGCACCAATGACTCGCATCGCTCTGTATGCACAAAGCTTCTGTAAAAATACGTCTACGACTAAGGCGCAGCCCCTCCGTAAACCAGAAGTAGACCCTCCCCTCCCCCCCCCCCCCCCCGTCAATCTTTCATTGATTCACCACGTCTGTTACATTCAAGTTTCAAGGTTGTTGTTGTTGAACAAACTTTCCTCGGTATTTCCGTCACATGGAGCACATTCTCCACCCGCCACATTCTTCACATAAAGCATCTGCTATTTCTTCTGCTAAAGTGCAGAGGATCCGAACGCCCACTTGAAGCCGTCGTTGCCACAAAACAAGCCTATTCAGGAAGGCGCCATTAAAAGCCAAGCAATGAGCGGGGAGGAAAGGTCATCGATTGTGCCCGAAACAAAACACTATAAAAGAAGAAGACGCTGTTTGTTGCTTTTGTACAGAGATTGTTGGTAAAGCGGGAGGACGGGGTGAGGGCGCTTTCAAGAGGTTTTAGAATAAATCGCCTTTATAGGAGTCATCGTTGTGTTTACAAGCGCTTTCAGCGGCACGCAGCATTCGCTGTGGTACTGTAAGTATAGAGAGAACAGGTACGAGAAGAACGGGCTGCTTGTAGAAAGTGTTATTTGATGATGGTTGGGTGGTATTACTACAAGAAAACTGTAGAAAGGCCGGCAATAAAATTGTTGACATGGTTTTCTGGAGTATGTACATCACATTCCTCACAAATTCCAACCGAGCAAATGAAAAACAGGAGCAGCGGTCACAGTTTGTGAAAAGCCCACAGCAAACTAGCGAGGTTTCTGGGCCCGGGACCCAAGACACGTGCCCTCATTTTTCTACCTTTATCAAGTCTCTGGTTATGCTTGGAAGATATGGGGCACATGTCTTGGGCCCAGCAATGTAAAGGGTTGGGCTACTCCTAAGCATAACCAGAGACTTGGTAAAGGTAGCCCCAATGCACCTGATAGAAGAATTGGGGCACATGTCTTGGGTTCTGGGCCAAGCACTTTGGGCAATGTGTAGAGTAGAGTAGGGTTGGGCTACTCTTAAGCATAACCAGAGACTTGATAAAGGTAGCCCCAATGCACCTGATAGAAGATATGGGGCACATGTCTTGGGCCCAGCAATGTAAAGGGTTGGGCTACTCCTATCAGGTGCATTGGGGCTACCTTTATCAAGTCTCTGGTTATGCTTAAGAGTAGCCCAACCCTACTCTACTCTACACATTGCCCAAAGTGCTTGGCCCAGAACCCAAGACATGTGCCCCAATTCTTCTATCAGGTGCATTGGGGCTACCTTTACCAAGTCTCTGGGTATGCTTGGGAGTAGCCCAGCGCTACTCTACTCTACACATTGCCCAAAGTGCTTGGCCCAGAACCCAAGACATGTGCCCCAATTCTTCTATCGGGTGCATTAAGGTTACCTTTACCAAGCCTCGGGGTATGCTTAGGAGTAGCCCAACCCTACTCTTTTAAAACCACTTACAGACCACCGCACGCCGGTATACGTCCTAACTTTGAAGGGGAATATCGTTATGGCAGCAACTAGCTGCCATAACCCCCGGTATCCTCTTTTTTTCGTCCGGTGGTCCGGTTTCTGATAATAGTGGTCTCTGCGGCGAATTCGCCATAAGATCAATTTTTATCGGCGGGAGAGGGCCCCCACCCCCGCCACGCTCTGGTGACCTCCGCCGTTTACCGGAGCCGTTGGAGGCGGTCAGATCCTTTCACATCATTTGCATGGAGATAAGTGAGGCGAAGATGGCCCCCCCACCCCTCTCCATACCATTGCAGGGCGGAAGCGACGTCAAAACGTCACTTGCGCCCATAGCTCTTAAAAGGGCCATTTTTTTTTTTTTTTATTATTTTTTTTTTTTTTTTAAATGACAATTTTTTTTATTCAATTCTTATTGCATTTTAGTGCAAATATGAGATCTGAGGTCTTTTTGACCCCACATCTCATATTTAAGAGGTCCTGTCATGCTTTTTTTTTCTATTACAAGGGATGTTTACACTCCTTGTAATAGGAATAAAAAGTGACACTTTTTTTTTTTTCAGAACAGTTTAAAAATAAAAAAGGTAAAATATATTAGAAAAAAATAAATACAATTTTTTTTAAACGCGCCCAGTCCCGCCGAGCTCGCATGCAGAAGCGAACCCATACGTGAGTAGCGCCCGCATATGAAAACGGTGTTCAAACCACACACGTGAGGAAGAGTGAGAGCAATAATTCTAGCCCTAGATCTCCTCTAACTCAAAACATGCAACCTGTAAATTTTTTTTTTAAACGTCGCCTATGGAGATATTTAAGGGTAAAAGTTTGTCGCCATTCCACAAGCGGCTGCGATTTTGAAGCGTGACATGTTGGGTATCAATTTACTCGGCATAACGTTATCTTTCACAATATAAAAAAGAATTGGGCTAACTTTACTGTTAATAAGAAAAATGTAGCGCATAGAAAAACAAAAAAAAAGGGATGAAATATGGTCACAAGCACCACAAGTCTTAGGACCGGATGTAGTGAATGCAACTAATAAAAAGTCAATTGGCCATAGGGCAAAAAAATGTGAAAAGTAAATCTGAAGGTGATTGTGCACATGGAAAAAGTCACTGGCAATGAAGAATGTTCCAAACGTTGGCAGAAGACTTGGTTAATCGGTACATGAGAACCACATCCACCAGAAACTACATCAAATCAGAGAATGGTAGGTGTAAACTCTTACCAGATCCAGTGGACTCCCCTGTCAGCGACATGGAGTCATGAAGACACTGTGCCACCCAGGGCATGATATCCGGACCGTCAGAGCTTCCAGGTAAAACTTCTCAGGAACTCACAGGGTTGTCAGATGAGTGCTCCCGGTGGGTACAGATGGAATTCTGCCAGCTGTGATGTACTGCATATAATGGAGGTTGAGCCTTCACTCCATATGTGCAGTCTGTCTGGACATTATGGTCAAAAGTTGGGAGGTATGCAGCTGTCTGAAGTAAAGTTGCATTGGACTCAACTTCTGTGTCCTATTGAAGAGTTAGGCTACCTGTAGATGGTGACCATAATGTCCAGACAGATTGCACATATGGAGTGAAGGCTCAACCTCCATTATATGCAGTACATCACAGCTGGCAGAATTCCATCTGTACCCACCGGGAGCACTCATCTGACAACCCTGTGAGTTCCTGAGAAGTTTTACCTGGAAGCTCTGACGGTCCGGATATCGTTCCACACGCCCTGGGTGGCACAGTGTCTTCATGACTCCATGTCGCTGACAGGGGAGTCCACTGGATCTGGTAAAAGTTCACACCTACCATTCTCTGATTTGATGTAGTTTCTGGTGGATGTGGTTCTCATGTACAGATTAACCTAGGGGCACCTGATGATGTCATTTCTGACGAAACGGCCGTAGGGTTGACACGCTCGTACCGACGGCGCATGCGCGGAGTTTCGTTTTAAAGCTGAGTTTGTTCCTTGCAAGGAAAAGTGTTTTATGGATGCCAGTGTGGCGTTTTTTAATAAATGAGAGTTAAAACACTCTATACTATTGGAGTTTTCTCTTTCCTCTTGGATACCTTCATATCGGTGAGAGTTCTTTTTCCTGATTGGACTGCTGTCTGGAGGCCTATGGTGATCGCTTGCTGATCTACATCCATCATCCCAGATAAAGTTCCAGTCGCTGTGGAGTGAAAACCCCAAGCTGTTAGCTCTATGCCTCTGATCAGAGGCTGTCTGGTAAGCCTTCAATCTATACCAGGTAACGGGCATTCAACACAGTGACAGTCACGGATTTATCCATATATAAAAAAAAAAGTCACGTTTAATTGTTCCTTTGGACACTTTTTCTGTATTTTGGACTTTCTCAAAATATGTGGATGTGAAATTGGTATTAATCACGTACACATACCACTACAGTGAAGCACTTATGGTTTTTTTTTTTTTTTTCACTATTTATGGATCACATATGAAAGTTGTTTGTCCTTAATTAGCAAATACCAATTTTGGGTTTTGTATATATATATATCCAGCGCTGCACTTTTTGTTATATCTATTTAGTAGTGCCCTTATCAAGGTATAGTGCTTAGCTGCAGGATATTCTTTCACAGGTTGATATATTCACTTAGTTATTGTTTGCACACCTAGCGCAAATTTTTTCTTTAGAAACATTTTTTCACTAAGACTTGTGGTGTTTGTGACCATATTTCATCCCTTTTTTTTGTTTTTCTATGCGCTACATTTTTCTTATTGATTTTTATATTGCGGTTTGTCACACTGTATGTAGCTGCTCCTTTCCACCAGTTAGCGCAGTGTTTTTTTTGTTAATCTAACTTTACTGTTGTCTTATTTTTTTTTTTTTATTCAAAAAAAGTGTATTTTTTCCAAAAAAAAGTGCGCTTGTAAGACCGCTGCGCAAATATAGTATGAAAGTATTACCACCATTTTACTCCCTAGGGTGTTAGAAAAAAAATGTATCATGTTTGGGGGGGTTCTAAGTAATTTTCTAGCAAAAACACAAACAAACTGTTTTTAACTTGTAAACAAATCTCAAAAAGAGGCTCAGTCCTTAGGTGGTTAAATTGGTCAAACTACTTAGGCCCAGGACACAAGACATGTGCCATAGTTCCTCTATAAAGTGCATTGGGGCTACCTTTATCAAGCCTCTGGGTATGCTTAGGTTACAGGAGTGTCAAACTGGCAGCCCTCCAGCTGTTGCAGAACTACAAGTCCCATCATGCCTCTGCCTGTGGGAGTCATGCTTGTAAACGTCAGCCTTGCAATGCCTCATGGGAATTGTAGTTCTGCAACAGCTGGGGGGCCGCACGTTTAACACCTGTGGCTTAGGAGTAGTCCAACCCTACTCTACACATCGCCCATACTGCTGGGCCCAAGACCAATGACATGTGCCCTGATTCTTCTAGGAGGTGCATTGGGGCTACCTTTACCAAGCCTCTCTGTATGCTTGGAAGTAGCCCAACTGTACTCTACAGTTTCAATTGGCCATACTGGACTCCAGAAGAGCTTTGATCATCTCCCTCTAAGGAAGCCACCCTCAACTAGGATTCCTCAATAGGTTGTTAGGGGCTCCTTGAGCTGTAGCTGATCGACGTCCCATTTGATGGCACCTTCATAGTTCCAGAGCCAACACCATTTGGTAACATCAACAGTATGACCACACTTTTTTTGCAATCTCCAAAAGGAGGGTATCCTGTCTAAAGTGTCGGGAGCATTCTCTCCCTCTAAAATTAGCTTTAGCGGGGGTTCCCTGGCACCTGAAAATAATTTCAATGGTTCTACTGGGGCAGTGGACTCCAAACTGTGGACCTTTGCTTGCCTTTATCTGGTCCTTGGGGCACTATTCCTCCCAATGGCCCCAACGACGGGACACTATTCCTCCCAATGGCCCCAACGACGGGACAATATTCCTCCCAATGGCCCCAACGACGGGGCAATATTCCAACACGTACTGACCACAGGTGCGATGTACATTATTTACTCCCACTGACCACAAAGACTAAAACCCTGTCTTCTCCCACTGATGCTGAGGCATTTACTACTCCCAGTGGTCACTCACCTAAAGTCTGAAGGGCAGTACACTGACTCTGTTTAGAAAGTTTAGAGACCCCTGTTCTAGGGCTAAAAGGCTGCAAGCATACTTGGTGTTTAGCCCCAGTACGCAAGAGTTGGGCGTTCTGGTACGGGCGGAGGGCACAGGTGCACCATGCAGTCCAGCTGCCTGTAAAACTCTACGGGAAGCAGAAAAATGCTGCACCTGATGGTGAACCAAGTGGTACCAACTTTAAGAGTAGCATGCCCCCCAGGAACAAACACACAAAACGTAGAATGCTTGCATTCCAGGAGTTCATCCCTGGGCACATACTGCCCTAAACATTTGTACCCCATGGTCAGTAATGGCAAACATTGGCACCCCAGATGTTTTGGAACTACATTTCCCATGATGCTCATGCACTCTGCAGTGTAGTTGAGCATCATGGGAAATTTAGTTCCAAAACATCTGGGGTGCCAAGGTTTGCCATCACTGCCCTAGGTGCAGTCTAGCCCTGCCCAGCAGCAGAAGCTTTTCACATGGGCCTGCACAGGCTGCCAGCAGCGGGGCTAAATGGTGCGCCTGTGTCTTCCACAAGCACCAAAATGCCAGAATCGTGGGCACTGGGGCTAAACACCTAGTGTGTATGAACCCCAACATGTTTCACCCACAAAAGAAAAAACTAGCAGGTGCGCTGTTCAACAGTTTAAGGGTGCTGTGGATCCTCCGGGTGGCAGGAACACATCTAGACAAAAGAAGAGCACAAAGCCACCCTAATGTCACTTGGATTTAATATGGTAAAGTTAAAAACACTACAATGGTCAAACTCACATTGTGTAAAGATAGATACAGCATAAGGCACTGTGGCCGCACTCCTAAAACCACCTCAAGATCCCGACAGGGGAGCGGGGAGCCGTGCACGTTCAAACTAGCTGCCCGGATCCTGGCAGCACACACCTGAGGCTATCCACCACCAGGCTTGACGTGCAGATCCTATTGCGCATGCGCCCATTGCTGCTCTCCAATGACACACAAACCCACACAAGCGATACCCTTTCTCAGGTCACGCCCAGTAACTCTGAGATAAAAGACATGCCCACGGTGATGCCTCCCCTGATCGAAACAGGGGAGGCGCAACCGTGAGCACGTCTTTCTTCCCCTATAAATTGGCATGTTACCAGTGAGTTAGTAGGTATTGCCTGAGGAAGGAGGCGATGCGTCCGAAAAGCTTTATCATGGCAACTGTGTGATGTCCTCACTCTCTTCCCCTATGTATCCTGCTCATGTGGGTTTGTGTGTCCCCGGAGAGCAACACCCTGGCGCATGCGCATTAGGATCTGCATGTCGAGCGTGGTGGTGGTGGTTAGCCTTGGATCCGGACAGCTAGGTTGAACGTCCATGGCTCCCCCCTCCCCTGTCGGCAGGGGAGGTGGTTTTAGGAGTGTGGCCACAGTGAAATCCTTATGCTGTATCTATCTACACACAATGCGAGTTTGACCATTGTAGTGTTTTCAACTTTACCTTGATAGCTACGTTGTCAGATGACCAAGAGACCAGGGGTGGAAGCACTCCTGCATTGGGCCCTCCCATAACTTGGAGCTTCGGAGGAAGAGGAGAACCCTGGCTGCTGGGAGGTAAGGAAGACAAGGTAAGTAAAACCCCAATAGATGGTACCCCAATCAAAAGCAAACAAGCATTTGTGGTTCAGAGGGAGCCCCACTGCTAAGGTAGTTCAGCTTTAAAAAAACAGAACTCCAGACAATCCTCTTTTTTGATTTGATAGTGGGGAAGGGTTAGATCCTCTGTTGGGTTTTGGTTGATTTGTCCCAATTGCAAAGACTTTCCCTTCATCACTGGGACAGGAACGGAGGGGAACTTTTCCCCAAAGAGGACATGGAAACAAAAAACCCAACTACGGTTCTAACTCTCCCCACTTAAAGAAAATGAGAAAAAAACAAACAAAAATAAGCCGTGGTTTCCCCGTTAACCTTTACCTTGGCCACCATCACTGACCACAGCCTATTGCAAAAGGTACTTACAGACATGAAAGAAAGTTACTCCACTCTGGTTGGATAAGGAAATGTTCTCAGGCAAATAGACAATTTCCAATGCTCTCCGGTAGTGCTCAGGGGATGGACTAAATGTCTGCCCGGCCCAACACTCCCTTCTCCCTCCTCCAGGGAACAGGTATGTGCATAATAGCTCAGAGGTGGGACCAGACTC
This sequence comes from Lithobates clamitans, assembly GCA_037952925.1. Taxonomy (NCBI): domain Eukaryota; kingdom Metazoa; phylum Chordata; class Amphibia; order Anura; family Ranidae; genus Lithobates; species Lithobates clamitans. Next base: position 129,169 of record JBBGZY010003341.1, on the reverse strand, counting down.
AACCAGTGCCTAATGATACATCCAGGACAGATAATACCATTCCCCAGACTGGCTACTCATATCTATGAATGCCTAAAGGTGACAAACTAAAAAAGTAACCACCACATTCCTCTGATATGCTTGTGTACTTGGTGTACTTGCCATTAACTGCCGCTCTGCAGCAGCTTGAGGAAATACAAAAATGGCGAGGAGTGAAATGGGGCAGGTTTTAAATTGGTTGCTGGGAATAGGCCCACCACAAGCTGCTGTTTATTCCTAAAATTTCCAACCCCCCCCCCCCCCCCCCAGCCATTTTATATATATATAAAATGTATATACTTATAAATATACACACACACACACACACATATATATTTAATAATAATAATAATAAAAATAATAAAAACAATAATAATAATAATATATACATACATACATACACAATAATGATTCAAATGATGATAATAATAATGATCAAGATGATAATATTCATAATAAGAAATACAGAACCGCTCAGTTTAATAATTTAATTACATTTTAATCATCATGATCAATTTACAAAAAGAAAGGCACACTGGAAGTTATAAATATAACATTTCTAAAAAGTCTTCATTTTGTTTTTGTTCCAGTTCCTTATAGCAGTGAGTGGAAAAAAGAGGTAGCAAGTGTAAAATGTAATGTATACTGGCAATTGCATAGATTTTACCTACAGGACTTAAGGTGCAAACCTTTTGTAATTGGGTAAGTGTACATTGTAAGCTAAATTTTGTTTTGTCATTTCCAGCCAGTAGGTGTCACACCCAGTTTCTCTTTATGTTTACCTGTCTACTCTTAGCTGCTCTGTTGTAGAAAAGGAGGAAGGCAGAAAAATGCTGACTATGACCCTAAGAACACCATCCCTACAGTCAAGCACGGAGGTGGAAACATTATGCTTTGGGGCTGTTTCTCTGCTAAAGGTACAGGCCGACTTTGCCACATTGAGGGGCCAATGGACGGGACCATGTGTTGTAAAATGTTGGATGAGAACCTTCTTCCCTCAGCCAGAACACTGAAGATGGGTCGTGGATGGGTCTTCCAGCATGACAATGACCCAAAAACATACCGCCAAGGCAACAAAGGAGTGGCTCAAGAAGTAGCACATTAAGGCGATGGAGTGGCCTAGCCAGTCTCCAGACCTTAATCCTATAGAAAATGTATGGAGGGAGCTGAAACTTTGAGTAGCCAAGAGACAGACAAGAAACCTTAAGGATTTAGAGAAGATCTGTAAAGAAGAGTGGACCAAATTTTAAAAAGCAAAAAAAAAAAACCCTGACCACATCTGTAAAAACCCTGACTCAAGTCTGTGCACACTTTTGCTATAAAGTGTAAATGGCTCCTAGCCGTACCGCCATATCCATCACCGTCATAGAAAGCAACAGAGTTCAAGTTTGCGCTGACCACCCAGATTCAATATCCCATACAGACAATTGGAGTGTGTGTGTGTGTGTGAGCAGGACCCCTCCCTTTTCCGCTCCGTTAACATTATAGTCGTAGTCCGCCCCGATCAGTACTACAGGTGCCGTTCAGAGCTTACAGAACTTTGGCTTCGACCATAAAGTTATCAAACTGCGCAAACTCAAATGAGGCGGTACCTATGGCTGCCCAGCCGTGAGCCGGTCCCACCGTAATCTCGCCTTTCCACAAAGGAAGGCCGTTCAGGAGGCCGTAGGCACTGGAACCCTGGAGGTGAAATTGAGAGAGAGGCGGCGTCATTCCATGTCTGGCCACAGGATCTGCAAATAAAGCTTAGCAGAAATTCTTAACCCCCTTCCTGCCTGGCCTACTGTAATATGACGGCCGAGCGGGAGCCCCATTATCCTGGGCGGAAGGTCCTCCCAGAATTGGGCCGCGCTCCGGCGCGATCTGTCACTCGCTGCGCCCACCAGACATGGCCGATGACAGATCACTATACTGGTCCGCTGCCGGTACCATGTGATCGCTGTGGCCAATCACAGCAGATCACATGACAGTTGAACACATTGAAAGCTTTTTGATTCATGCCTTTCATTGGGTACTATTGTGATGAGCTCTGACTGGACACAGGGATCACATGGTACAGACAAGGACAACCACAGCCCACAGGTACCACGTGATTAGCTGTGGCCAAGTACTGAGAATCACAATAGTAAACAATGAATAGTTTTCATTCAAAAAAAAAAAAAAAATGGTTGCTCATAACCGTAAAATTCAGAGTTATAAGTAGCGTGTGTAAAAATAAAAAAAAATATCCAATAAAAAAAAAAAAATAATAATTTAATTTCTTCATCAATTTAGGCCAATATGTATTCTGCTACATGTTTTTGGTAAAAAAAAAAAAAAAAAAAAATCCCAATAAGCGTATATTGATTGTGGATGCGATAACTTTGGCACAAACTAAACTATAGGATATTTTTATGCATTTTAATGTATTAAATTTTTTTTTACTAGTAATGGTGTCGATCAGCGATTTTTTTATTTTATTTTTTTTTTTCTAGGTGGACTGTGACATTGCGGTGGACATTTTTTTGGGAACCAGTGACATTATTACCATGATCAGTGCTAAAAATATGCACGGTTACTGTACTAACGACACTGGCAGGGAAGGGGTTAACACTAGACATGTGCAATTCGTTAATTTCCCAATTTCCTAATTTCGAAAGTTTGGAATTTTGAAAATCCAAAAATAAGAAGGAAAAATCTGAACATTCAAAAGAATGAAAACCTGAAAATCCGAAAATCTGAAATAATATCCAACTAATAAATATTAAATTATAGGTATTGGCATTTCCTTTCAAATTTGGCTGGTAATAATAATGTAATGATCTAATAATAATAATAATAATAAATAACAATAATAATAAAACATTTTTATTATTTATTATTAATTTGTTCCATTTGTTTAGATGCGGCATTCGTTATTTCCGATAATTCGTAACTTCAGATAAATTCGTATTCGTTATGTTCACAAACAGCCAAATTTGAAAGGAAATTCCAATACCTACAATTTAGTAGTTAGCTATTATTAGTTGGTTATTACTTCGAATTTTACTGATTTTCTTTCTTTTAAGATTTACGGATTTTCGGATTTCCGAAAAAAGCAAAAAAAAAAAAAAAACGAATTTAACGAAAACGAACACATTTTTTTGTCAGTGCACATGTCTAGTTAACACCAGAGGAGATCAAAGGGTTAATTGTGCCCCTAGGGGATGCTTTCTAACTGTGTGGGGGATGGACTGACTGGTTGAACACAGAGATCTGTGTTCTTGCTTAGTAGGAACACAAGATCTCTATTTTCTCCCCTGTCAGAACAGCGATCTGCCTTGTTTGGTGTCAGTGCAGACTGCCATCGGCAGACTGCCGTTCTGACTCTCTGGTGAGCGATCGTGGCTGGCCAGCGGACATTGCTTCCACCGAACCCCGCTGATAGAGCGCCACCCCACCTCTGGCCAATTGCCACAGGAGCGCCCCTACTGGCTATTGCACTAAATGGCGCACAGGCACGTCATTTCACGAGATAGAGCCAACCTGCCGCAGCATATGTACTGGTCGGCAAGTGGTTCATTTTCCACAAAAATTGGGACAGAAAATTACAACTTCAAAAAACTCGCCTTGCCTTTTGCCAAATACCTTGGACTGTCAACTTTCCAAAAGAAAAAAAAAGGGGGGGGTGATTTTGGGGGGTATTTGTACTGTCCTGGCATTTTTGGGCCTCAAGAAATGAGCTGTCAGTATATCAGGATTGATTGAGGACTGTATAAAACGTTCCTACAGACTAAATAATATACAGTGGAACCTCGGATTACCAGCATAATCCGTTCCAGGATAATGCTCATAATCTAAAGTACTCGCATATCAAAGCGAGTTTTCCCATTGAAGTCAATGGAAACGAAAATAATTAGTTCAGTATTCACTTCAATGGGATGCAATACCGCATGCAGCCTGAGGCGGGGGGGGGCGCCGGAGAGCCTCGGAAACGGTCACTTCGGCTGACCTCGGCAAACCTCGGAAAGACTTCCTACCCGAGATTTGCCGAGATCAGCCGTACTGTACTCGGGCCTTTCTGTGCGTTTCCGAACGTGACATTCGCGTCTGCTCGGCTCCAGCGCCCCCGCCCCACCTCAGGCCAAAAGCGGTACTGCACACCGCTTTGGCCTGCATCCTGCTCGTTTTGCGAGACAACACTCGCAAACCGAGTTACGATCTTAAAAAATACAGTGCTCGTATTGCGAAACGCTCGTTAACTGCGTTACTCGCAATCCGAGGTTCCACTGTACACTGACTTGGATTATTTTCACCAAAGAAATGTAAACAGAATACATGTTTGGCCTAAATTTATGAAAAAACAAAATTTAAATCGAACAAACGCTGTATCGCGCACTACACTGTCCCCGCAACTGCAGCAGCTCTCCCTTGCTGTGTGCCTAAGGCATTTGCAAGTGGGGGCAGTAAAGCCAGGCAGCTTAGCCATATTTTTAACCCCCTCTCTCATCCTACAAAAAGAAAAAAAAAAAAGTCTCCCCACTGCCTGTCAAATGCCTTCGTAAAGGGAGCAGCAAGGTCTGCCACAAATCTAAACATAGCACAATGCTGGCCAGAGAGGGTTCGGATCTCAGTTGGTTCAGCAGGAACCGGCCAAGTTTCGAACTGTGTATGGGCAGGCTGAATGTACCAAATTGATCGATCCACTTGGGTACAGCCAGCCTACTGGATTTACTTGTGTTTATTTGCTAGTGGGTGGCATAGCTGCTAGGGACAACAACTGTCTTCTCTTGGCGGGGACAGCTTCCCCCCCCCCCCCCCCATCCCCCCGCCGAGGGGGAGATTACAAAGGCCCGGCAGGAGGGATTCCCGCATCAAACACAGACTGCGTTGTTGGGGGAATCTAGCGAATTTCTTTTCTGCAGTCAATTCGCTCCGTTTATGGCCAGCCTAAGGCACCATGCAGAATGGATTCTGCAAAATCTTTTATGATGAAAAAAAAAAGGGGGGGGGGGGCACACATCAGTAAAAGTGCCCGTCCACAGAGATCAGTGGTCTCCAAACTGCGGCTCTTTGCTTGCTTTTATCCGGCCCTTGGGGAATTATTCCCTCCACTGTTGCTGCCACTCTATTTCTCCTACTGACGTCAATGATGGGGCACTATTCCTCCCACTGCCACCAATGATGGGGCACTATTCCTCCCACTGACACCAATGATGGGGCACTATTCCTCCCACTGACACCAATGATGGGGCACTATTCCTCCCACTGACACCAATGATGGGGCACTATTCCTCCCACTCACTCCAGTGATGGGGCACTATTCCTCCCACTGACACCAATGATGGGGCACTATTTCTCCCACTGACACCAATGATGAGGCACTATTCCTCCCACTGACACAAATGATGGGGCACTATTCCTCCCACTGACACCAATGATGGGACACTATTCCTCCCACTGACACCAATGATGGGACACTATTCATCCCACTGACACCAATGATGGGGCACTATTCCTCACACTGACACCAATGATGGGGCACTCTTCTTCACACTGACACCAATGATGAGGCACTATTCTTTCCACTGACACCAATGATGGGGCACTATTCCTCCCTCCGACACCAATGATGGGGCACTATTCCTCCCACTGATACCAATGATGGGGGCACTATTCCTCCCACTGACACCAATGATGGGACACTATTCCTCCCACTGACACAAAGTATGGGGAACAGTTTACTACCACCGACACCGGGTCATTTTTTACTCCCACTGGCTGTCCAGTCCGCCCCCCCCCCCCCTAAAGTTTGAAGGACAGTAAACTGGCCCTTTGTTTAGAAAGTTTGGAGACCCCTGACACAGATCATCTACATACCTCAACGTGAAGGGCCAGTGTGTGCCATGTCCCGGCACGAACACCAGAAAGTCCTTTCCCAAGAACGATCTTCCCAACTGTAAATAGAACGCAGGAGTTATGATGTGCAAATATCACCCAATCACCACCAGAGACAATCCCCATCAGAGACCCAAACATTCATCATGTCAGAACAGGAAACAGTAATCATCTTTCATTTTTCCCATTTTTTTTGCCCTTAGTATTAAAAGTGGTAATAAGTGTCACTTGGTCAGTTGTACTTACAGTAGAGCTGCACAATTAATCGTTAAAAAGAAAAAAAATTCCGATCTCTATTCAACCCCCCCCTCACGATCTTAATCCAGCATTTCCACGATTCATTCAAGAAACAAGCCATTCTCTGCTCACAGATGTAAAAAACAAAAACCACCATCCAGCAAATGTTTATCAACATTGCTCAGTGCTGAGATAAAGAGAAACATTGTATCATTTGGTTCTTGCAAAAGGGATGAACTTCGGTCTGTAAATGAGGTCAGTTTAGCCACTGAAACACTAAACCTTTTTCTGACACTTGTTTAGCAGAGACCCTAGAGAATAAAATGGTGGTCATTCCAATATTTTATGTCACACTGTATTTACCTAACGGTCTTTCAAACACAAGTTTTTGGGAAAAAATACACTTCAATGATTTAAAACAAAAAAAAGTAAAGTTAGCCCAATTTTTTTGAACAATGCGAAAAATAATACGCTGAGAATCGTGATCCTTATTCTAGGCCCAAAAAAAATATTCGGGCTTCTCATTTTTCCTAGAATCGTGCAGCTTTAACCTACAGGTGAATCTACAGTAAGGCACGCGCATCATTTAGGAGATAGTCACAGGTTTAGCAGCCAGTGACATCACTGCGCTCTCAATGGACGCCATGCTGTTAATTGAGAACGCTGTGCTGCAGTCGTGACTCCAACGCGCATGCATGACGTCATCGCGGCTCGGCCATTCAAACAGCCGGAGCACGAAAACACGGAAAGAAGACCAGATGGAGATGGAATCCCTGTCAGCGCAACGCTGGAGGGATCTGTTCCGTAGGCTTTCCTAATGCGCACCGCATACTAGAACATTATGTCATATCTTGCAGGGAGAATTTTTTTTTTAAAGACTTAAACTACCGCTTTAAAAAGGCAGTTCAGTGAAACGAGAACTTATTGAAGAGCCCCTGAGATGTGTCCATGTAGGGGGAAGCAATACAGTCACTTTAAAAAGAAGAATTCCAGGTATGGACATTTTTACAGTTATGTGGATCCAGCTTGGTCCAATGTAACTATGTATATACTATACCTGTGGCCCTTTGCTTATCTTTTTGGCACTATTCTCCCACCGACACCAACAATGGACCATCAGTCCCCCTACCGACACCAACAATGGGCCATCAGTCCCCCTACCGACACCAACAATGGGCCATCAGTCCTCCTACCGACACCAACAATGGGCCATCAGTCCTCCCACCGACACCAACAATGGGCCATCAGTCCTCCCACCGACACCAACAATGGACCATCAGTCCTCCCACCGACACCAACAATGGACCATCAGTCCCCCTACCGACACCAACAATGGGCCATCAGTCCTCCTACCGACACCAACAATGGGCCATCAGTCCTCCCACCGACACCAACAATGGACCATCAGTCCTCCCACCGACACCAACAATGGGTCATCAGTCCCCCTACCGACACCAACAATGGGCCATCAGTCCTCCTACCGACACCAACAATGGGCCATCAGTCCTCCCACCGACACCAACAATGGGCCATCAGTCCACCCCCCGACACCAACAATGGACCATTAGTCCTCCCACCGACACCAACAATGGACCATCAGTCCTCCCACCATCACCAACAATGGGCCATCAGTCCTCCCACCGACACCAACAATGGACCATCAGTCCTCCCACCGACACCAACAATGGACCATCAGTCCCCCTACCGACACCAACAATGGGCCATCAGTCCTCCTACCGACACCAACAATGGGCCATCAGTCCTCCCACCGACACCAACAATGGGCCATCAGTCCACCCATCGACACCAACAATGGGCCATCAGTCCTCCCACCGACACCAACAATGGACCATCAGTCCTCCCACCAACACCAACAATGGGCCATCAGTCCTCCCACCGACACCAACAATGGGCCATCAGTCCGCCCATCGACACCAACAATGGGCCATCGGTCCTCCCACCAACACCAACAATGGGCCATCAGTCCGCCCATCGACACCAACAATGGACCATCAGTCCGCCCATCGACACCAACAATGGGCCATCAGTCCTCCCACCGACACCAACAATGGGCCATCAGTCCTCCCACCGACACCAACAATGGGCCATCAGTCCTCCCACCGACACCAACAATGGGCCATCAGTCCGCCCATCGACACCAACAATGGGCCATCGGTCCTCCCACCGACACCAACAATGGGCCATCAGTCCGCCCATCGACACCAACAATGGGCCATCAGTCCTCCCACCGACACCAACAATGGGCCATCAGTCCTCCCACCGACACCAACAATGGGCCATCAGTCCTCCCACCGACACCAACAATGGGCCATCAGTCCGCCCATCGACACCAACAATGGGCCATCAGTCCTCCCACCGACACCAACAACGGACCATCAGTCCTCCCACCGACACCAACAATGGACCATCAGTCCTCCCACCAACACCAACAATGGGCCATCAGTCCTCCCACCGACACCAACAATGGGCCATCAGTCCTCCCATCGACACCAACAATGGGCCATCAGTCCTCCCACCGACACCAACAATGGGTCATCAGTCCTCCCACCGACACCAACAATGGGTCATCAGTCCTCCCACCGACACCAAGAATCAGTCCTCCCACCGACACCAACAATGGGCCATCAGTCCTCCCACTGACACCAACAATGGGCCATCAGTCCTCCCACCGACACCAACAATGGGCCATCAGTCCTCCCACTGACACCAACAATGGGCCATCAGTCCTCCCACCGACACCAACAATGGGCCATCAGTCCTCCCACTGACACCAACGATGGGCCATCAGTCCTCCCACCGACACCAACAATGGGCCATCAGTCCTCCCACTAACACCAACGATGGGCCATCAGTCCTCCCACCGACACCAATGATGGGACGCTATTCCTCCCACTGACACCAATGATTGGACATTTTCTACCTAAAAACTGAAGGAAAGCAAACCGGTCCTGTGGTTAGAAAGTTTGGAGACCCCTGTTCTAGAAGCGGAAACTCCTTGTCATAGACACAGATACCACACCACCAATATAGTGATCTCCACTAGCTTCTTGGTCCCATGCGGCATTGCGAACACAAGAGGTCAGTCACTGGGCTCTGGCCCCTCCACTTCATCCAATCAGAGAAGACATTGCATTCACTAAGAAACTGCAAAGCATTCTCTGAATGGCCCCTGTGCCGAACGGCCGACCTCCTGTGTTCACAATGCAGAAGGGCAGCCACATGGCACATGACCCAGAAGCTAATGGAGATTACTGGAGTAGAGGAGTAGTAATGGAGGTCTACTACAGCGATTTCCAGCTTCTAGGGGGATCCCATAGACATGGTATATACATAGTTACATTGGTCCAAGCTGGATCAATGTAAAACTGTCCATATCCTATACCTGGAATTCTCCATTAAAGTGGTAGTAAATTATAAAATAAAAAACATTTTCCTCCTGCAAAGTTCCAATCATATCGTAACGTGTAGGGTGCATCGCACATTAGCACATTATGAAAGACTTAACTTGAAACGAAGACCTCCAGTGGCGCGCTGTCACTGCTGATGGGGCTTCCATCTGCACCCCTATCTTCCTTCCGGGTTCGCGGGCTACGGCCGCTTGAATGGGCGAGCAACGAGGACGTCACTCCCATGGTACACAGCTCTGAAAGAACAGCACCAGTATGCCATACCTTCAGAGCGCATGTGCTGGTGACGTTGCCGGCTGGCAGAAGAGCAAATCTCTCTCTGATTGTACACAGCGAGAGCCAGTCAGCAAGTCCCAGCCAATGTTTCACAGCCAGGACCTGCTGATTAAAAGACAAGTAAAAAAGGCGCAATGCAGGTATACCTCAAATAACTGTTCCTAAATAGTCCAATGGCAGGATGGGTATATATAAATATATATACAAGAGGAAGTCAGTCAGGGCTGCCACCAAGAAAAGACCAGAAGCGAGGTCCAATAGGCTAAAGAAGATAAACAAGGAAAAGGGGCGCCTCTGAGTATATATCAAAAAACATTTATTTCAACAAACAATATCCACTCACATGGAAGACTGTAGTGTTGCGTTCCGGTACGTCTCTGAGCAGAGGAAAAGCTGGAGGACTACAAGTCTCAGCAAGTCCGTGCAGTGCTGATCTCACATCGGATCCTGGCGAGGATGGATGGTGGTAGCTGGACACAGCAGGGGCTCCCTCAGGTCTCCAGATGGCACTTCCGGGTTGAGATGGGTTAAAATGGCACAGACCAACTGTCTGCGGGTTCCAAGGTGGGGGTTAAGAGGACGCCAAAGCCGATCGCCGGGCGTGCTGCAGTGTGTGGTGAGGCTCGTACGGCTCCGTGGATGGAATAGTAGCGGCCGTGTACGGAGCCAAAACGAGGCCTGGAGGGCAAGCGCGGCGCCGGGCCGTGACGTCACAGCTATGCGACGCGTTTCCGAGTCTGCGCGCTATTGGTGGCAAGAATAGCGGCACTCCTTTCTCAAGCATCTTGAGAAAGGAGTGCCGCTATTCTTGCCACCAATAGCGCGCAGACTCGGAAACGCGTCACATAGCTGTGACGTCACGGCCCGGCGCCGCGCTGTGCTTGCCCTCTAGGCCTCGTTTTGGCTCCGTACACGGCCGCTACTATTCCATCCACGGAGCCGTACGAGCCTCACCACACACTGCAGCACGCCCGGCGATCGGCTTTGGCGTCCTCTTAACCCCCACCTTGGAACCCGCAGACAGTTGGTCTGTGCCATTTTAACCCATCTCAACCCAGAAGTGCCATCTGGAGACCTGAGGGAGCCCCTGCTGTGTCCAGCTACCACCATCCATCCTCGCCAGGATCCGATGTGAGATCAGCACTGCACGGACTTGCTGAGACTTGTAGTCCTCCAGCTTTTCCTCTGCTCAGAGACGTACCGGAACGCAACACTACAGTCTTCCATGTGAGTGGATATTGTTTGTTGAAATAAATGTTTTTTGATATATACTCAGAGGTGCCCCTTTTCCTTGTTTATCTTCTTTAGGACCTGCTGATTGGCAATGTCCAATCACAGCCCAGAGCTCTGATTTTTTTTTTTTCAAAAATGATTTTTTTTAATTTTTTTTTTTTTTCATAGGGTGGTGATAAATTATTTGGCCGATCATGGGGGGGGGGTCATAATGTTTTAGCTGATCATGGGGTGGTCATAATATTTTGGCTGATCATGGAGTGATCATAATGTTTGGGGTGATCATAATATTTTGGCTGATCATGGGGCGGTCATAAATTATTTGACTGATCATGTTGCGGTCATAAATTATTTGGCTGATCATGGGGGGGGGGGGTCATAATGTTTTGGCTGATCATGGGGTTGTCAGCTTTTGTCACCTCCCACTCTAGTTTTCAACATTGCGCCATTCATTCCTATGGGACCAATTTCGCAGTAAAAATGATGATATTTCGTAAACCATTCGGCGAAACGTTCCACAAAGCACACCATTCGGGAACAATACGCACGTTTCGGTATATTACTTGTCTATGTAGTGTAAAAGCTGTGGGAGGAGTTAGGGTGGTAAATTTGGCTATAATAATAATAATATATATGTGAGATAACAGTAAGTGGTCTTGCTATGCAAGAACACTTAATGACAATTGCGCGGTCATGCAACACTGTACTTATAAGAAATGTTTATCTCCCCCCCCCCCCACCATAAATAGAGATTTCTTTTGGTGGTATTTGCTCACCACTGGGGGTTTTTTTTATTTTTGGCGCTACAAATTAAAAAAAGACAGAATATTAAAAAAAAAAGTTTTTCTTCATTTCTGTTATAAAACGTTGTAAATAAGTAAGTTTTCTCCTTCACTAATGAGCACTGATGAGGTACTTATATGCAGCACTGATGGGCACTGATAGGTGGTACTGGTGGGCACTGATAACACTAATTAGGAGACACTAACCAGCATCACTGATGGGCACAGATTGGCTCCAGTGGGCATCCTCGATGTGTCTGTATAGACAATCAATGTGCTGATTATCAGAACAGATCACCCCCTCCCCCGTCAGGAGAGCAGCCGATCGGCTCTCCTCTACACACGCCTTGTCAGCGCGAATCGAGGAAAAGCCAATAAAACAACACTTTCTGGTTACCATATGATGAGCTGTGATTGGACACAGCTCATCACATGGTAACGAGCCTACGTCATAGGCTCTTTACGGTGATTGGAAATGCAATGTGTCAGAGAGATACACCACACATCCGATCGCAGCACCGCGCGCGCACAAGAGGCCTATCCTCCTGGCCATCATAGGACGCCCAGTTAGGATAATACAACCACTTTCCAGCAATCATTCCGCTATATGCTGGGCGAGAAGTGGTTAAAAATTATTTTTATTGGATATGTTTTATAGCAAAAAAAAAAAACACAAAAAAAACCTGCTCTGTGTAATGGTTTTGCACAGAGTAGCCCAGATCCTCCTCTTCTTGGGTCCCTCTTCAGCACTCCTGGCCCCTCCCTCCTCCCGGGTGCCCCCACAGCAAGCAGTTTGCAATGGGGGGCTCCCGAGCTACGGCTCTGCGTGTCCATTCACACACAGAGCCGCGACTTGGTCCCGCCCCCTCTCTCCCCTCATTGGCCGTGGGGAGACATTGGCTCCTGCTGCTGTCTCAGCCAATGAGGGAGAGTCCCTGGAGAGCCGATGCTCTCGTGTACATCAATGGATCAAGAGAGGGCTCAGGTAAAGTATTAGAGGGGGCTGCTACACACTGTTTTTTTTACCTTCATGCATAGAATGCATGAAAGTAAAATACCTTCAGCCTTTAGAACCCCTTTAACCACTTGCCCTCCAGAAGATTTACCCCCCTTCATGACCAGGCCATTTTTTGCGATACGGCACTGCGTTACTTTAACGAACAATTGCACAACGCTGCACCCAAATAAAATGTATGTCCTTTTCCCACAAATAGAGCTTTCTTTTGGTGGTATTTGATCACCTCTGCGGTTATTTTTTGTGCTATAAATAAAAAAAGATCCACAATTTTGAAAAGAAAAAAAATGTGTGTGTGTATATATAGATATATATAGATATATATATATATATATATATATATATATATATATACACACACACATACATACATATACATACATATACATTTGGTCAATATCAAAAGTTCACCTCAATACTTTGTTATATATCCTTTGTTGGCAATGACAGAGGTCAAACGTTTTCTGTAAGTCTTCACAAGGTTGTCACACACTGTTGCTGGTATGTTGGCCCATTCCTCTATGCAGATCTCCTCTAGAGCAGTGATGTTTTGGGGCTGTCGCTGGGCAACACGGACTTTCAACTCTCACCAAAGGTTTTCTATGGGGTTGAGATCTGGAGACTGGCTAGGCCACTCCAGGACCTTGAAATGCTTCTTAGGAAGCCACTCCTTCATGCCCGGGGCGGTGTGTTTGGGATCATTGTCATGCTGAAAGACCCAGCCATATTTCATCTTCAATGCCCTTGCTGATGGGAGGAGGTTTGCACTCAAAATCTCAGGATACATGGCCCCATTCATTCTTTCATGTGCACGGATCAGTCGTCCTGTTCCCTTTGCAGAGAAACAGCCCCAAAACATGATGTTGCCACCCCCATGCTTCACAGTAGGTATGGTGTTCTTTGGTTGCAACTCAGCATTCTCTCTCCTCCAAACACGAGTTGTGTTTCTACCAAACAGTTCTACTTTGGTTTCATCTGACCATATGACATTCTCCAAATCCTCTTCTGGATCATTCAAATGCTTTCTAGCAAACCTCAGACGGGCCCGGACATGTACTGGCTTAAGCAGGGGGACACGTCTGGCACTGCAGGATCTGAGTCCCTGGCGGCGTACTGTGTTACTGATGGTAGCCTTTGTTACGTTGGTCCCAGCTCTCTGCAGGTCATTCAGTAGGTCCCCCCATGTGGTTCTGGGATTTTTGCTCACCGTTCTTGTGATCATTTTGACCCCACGGGGTGAGATCTTGCGTGGAGCCCCAGATCAAGGGAGATTATCAGTGGTCTTGTATGCCTTCCATTTTCTAATTATTGCTCCCACAGTTGATTACTTCCCATCAAGCTGCTTGCCTATTGCAGATTCAGTCTTCCCAGCCTGGTGAAGGTCTACAATTTTGTTTCTGGTGTCCTTCGACAGCTCTTTGGTCTTCACCATAGTGGAGTTTGGAGTGTGACTGTTTGAGGTTGTGGACAGGTGTCTTTTATACTGATAACAAGTTCAAACAGGTGCCATTAATACAGGTAATGAGTGGAGGACAGAGGAGCCTCTTAAAGAAGAAGTTACAGGTCTGTGAGAGCCAGAAATCTTGCTTGTTTGTAGGTGACCAAATACTTATTTTCCACCATCATTTGCAAATAAATTCTTTCAAAAATCAGACAGTGTGATTGTCTGGATTTGTTTCCACATTTTGTCTCTCATAGTTGAGGTATACCTATGATGACAATTACAGGCCTCTCTCATCTTTTTAAGTGGGAGAACTTGCACAATTGGTGGCTAACTAAATACTTTTTTGCCCCACTGTATATTATATATATATATATATATATATATATATATATATATATATATATATATATATACATATACACATATACATACATATACATACATACATACATACAGTGCCTTGCAAAAGTATTCACCCCACTTGGCTTTTTACCTACTTTGTTACATTACAGACCTTAGTTCAATGTTTTTTTAATCTGAATTATATGTGATGGATTAGAACACAATAGTCTAAGTTGGTGAAGTAAAATTGGAAATATATTTACATAAAACTATTTTTCAGAAATAAAAAACTGATAATTGGCATGTGTGTATGTATTCACCCCCTTTGTTATGAAGCCCATATGAAGCTCTGGTGCAACCAATTACCTTCAGAAGTCACATAATTAGTGAAATGATGTCCACCTGTGTGCAATCTAAGTGTCACATGATCTGTCATTACATAGACACACCTTTTTGAAAGGCCCCAGAGGCTGCAACACCTAAGCAAGAGGCACCACTAACCAAACACTGCCATGAAGACCAAGGAACTCTCCAAACAAGTAAGGGACAATGTTGTTGAGAAGTACAAGTCAGGGTTAGGTATTAAAAAAATATCCAAATCTTTGATGATCCCTAGGAGCACCATCAAATCTATCATAACCAAATGGAAAGAACATGGCACAACAGCAAACCTGCCAAGAGACGGCCGCACACCAAAACTCACAGACCGGGCAAGGAGGACATTAATCAGAGAGGAGCACAGAGACCTAAGGTAACCCTGGAGGAGCTGCAGCGTTCCACAGCAGAGACTGGAGTATCTGTACATAGGATGACAATAAGCCGTACGCTCCATAGAGTTGTGCTTTATGGCAGAGTGGCCAGAAGAAAGACATTACTTTCAGCAAAAAACAAAATGGCACGTTTTGAGTTTGTGAAAAGACATGTGGGAGACTCCCAAAATGTATGGAGGAAGGTGCTCTGGTCTGATAAGACTAAAATTGAACTTTTTGCCCATCAAAGAAAACGCTATGTCTGGCACAAACCCAACACATCACATCACCCAAAGAACACCATCCCCACTGTGAAACATGGTGGTGGCAGCATCATGCTGTGGGGATGTTTTTCAGCAGTCAGGACTGGGAAACTGGTCAGAGTTGAGGGAAAGATGGATGGTGCTAAATACAGGGATATTCTTGAGCAAAACCTGTACCACTCTGTGTGTGATTTGAGGCTAGGATGGAGGTTCACCTTCCATCAGGACAATGACCCCAAACACACTGCTAAAGCAACACTTGAGTGGTTTAAGGGGAAACATGTAAATGTGTTGGAATGCCCTAATCAAAGCCCAGACCTCAATCCAATAGAAAATCTGTGGTCAGCCTTAAAGATTGCTGTTCACAAGTGCAAATCATCCAACTTGAAGGAGCTGGAGAAGTTTTGCCAGGAGGAATGGGCAAAAATCCCAGTGGTAAGATGTGGCAAGATCATAGAGACTTATCCAAAGTGACTTGGAGCTGTGATAGCCGCAAAAGGTGTCTCTACAAAGTATTGACTTTAGGGGGGTGAATAGTTATGCACATTGACTTGTTCTGTTATTTTGTCCTATTTGTTGTTTGCTTCACAATAAAAAAAAAACAAAAAAAAAAAACACATCTTCAAAGTTGTGGGCATGTTCTGTAAATTAAATGATGCAGATCCTCAAATAATCCATGTTAATTCCAGGTTGTGAGGCAACAAAACACGAAAAATGCCAAGGGGGGGTGAATACTTTTGCAAGGCACTGTATATATATATATTTTTTTATGTAATATACTTTTGCGATTTTTTTTTTATCAGAATACATATTGGCCTAAATTGATAAAAGACACTTGATTTTTTTTTATTTTTAGATTTTTTTTTTGCAGATCCTCCCTGTATTGATTCTGTGTACTGTCTGCCCTCATGTTGTAAAGCGCTGCGTAAACTGTTGGCGCTATATAAATCCTGTATAATAATAATAATAATATATATATATATATATATATATATATATATATATATATATATATATATATATAATGTATTATTATTATTATACAGGATTTGTATAGCGCCAACAGTTTACGCAGCGCTTTACAACATGAGGGCAGACAGTACACAGAATCAATACAGGAGGGATCAGAGGGCCCCGCTCATTAGAGCTTACAATCTAGAAGGGAGGGTCAAGTGGAAACAAAATGTAATGACTGTGGGGGATGAGCTGATGGAGAAAATGAAAATACAGTTGTTAGGTGCGGGTAGGGTAGGCTTCTCTGAAGAGAAGGGTTTTCAGGGATCGCCTAAAAGCTAATAGAGTAGGAGATAAGCGGACAGATTGGGGTAGGGCATTCCATAGGATTGGAGAGGCTTTGGAAAAGTCCTGGAGGAGAGCATGGGAGGAGGTGATGAGGGAGCTAGAGAGCAGGAGGTCTTGAGAGGAATGAAGAGAACGAGTAGGTTGGTATTTAGAGACTAGGCTAGTGATGTAGCTGGGGGCTAAATTGTGGACGGCTTTGTACGTAGTTGTTAGTATTTGAATTTAGTTCTTTGCTTGACCGGAAGCCAGTGGAGGGCTTGACATAGAGGAGTGGCAGACACAGAGCGATTGGTAAGGTGCATGAGTCTGGCAGCAGCATTCATGATGGATTGAAGAGGTGATAGACTATGTAGAGGTAAGCCAATGAGAAGGGAGTTGCAGTAGTCGAGGCGAGAGATGACCAGGGAGTGAATTAAGAACTTTGTTGTGTCATTGGTTAGAAAGGGGCGTATTTTGGAGATGTTGCGGAGGTTGAGGCGGCAGGATTTGGACAGTGATTGGATGTGGTGCTTAAAGGAGAGTTCAGAGTCTAGGACTACACCTAGAACCTTGGCATGTGGGGATGGGCTTATAGTTGTGCCATCGATTTTGACAGAGAGATCAGGGGAAGGGGCATATGGGGGAGGAAAAATTATAAGTTCAGTTTTGGATAGATTGAGTTTGAGGAAGTGGTGTGACATCCAGACTGATATATCTGATAGTAAATTAGTGATACGTGAGGAGACAGAGGGAGTGAGCTGAGAGGTAGAGAAATAGATTTGGGTGTCATCAGCGTAGAGGTGGTATTGGAAGCCATGGGAGGCTATCAGCTGACCCAGGGAGGAGGTGTAGATTGAAAATAGGAGAGATCCAAAAAACAGATCCTTGGGGGACCCTAACTGAGAAAGAAAGAGGAAGTAGAGTTATAAGAAACGCTAAAGGTGCGGTTGGACAAGTAGGAAGAGAACCAGCGAAAAGTACAGTCACGGAGACCAAAGGCATGGAGTTTTTTGAGAAGGAGGGGGTGGTCAACTGTATCAAAGGCAGCAGAGGGGTCCAGGAGTAGGAGTACAAAATAGTGTTGATTGGTTTTGGCCATTATTACATCGTTTGTTAGTTTTAGGAGAGCAGTTTCTGTTGAGTGTTGAGGACGAAATCCAGACTGAAGGGGATCAAGAAAGGCTATTATCAGCGAGGTGGATGCTCAATTGGACCAGACGTAGACCAGACGTTCGAGAAGTTTGGATAAGAAGGGGAGCAAGGAGATGGGGTGTAGGTTGTTAAGATTGGATAGGTCCAGTGAGGGCTTTTTACGTATGGATCTGATAAGTGCATGTTTTAGAGAGTTGGGGAAGATGCCAGAAGAGAGGGAGAGATTGAAGATGTGGGTTAGAGAATGTAACATAGAGCCCAGAGGGTGAACGTAGCATTTGTGAGGGAACAGGATCCAGAGGGCAGGTTGTAAGGTGGACATTAGCAAGTAGTTTAGCAACCTCGTCTATAGTGGTGGGGTTGAAAGAGGGAAGTAATGATCATGCTTGTGGGCATGAAGTGTGAAGCATGGAGGGTATCAGAACAGTAGAGATCTCCTCGCAAATTGTATCGATCTTCTGTTTGAAGTGATTGGCGATCTCCTGGGCAGTGAGTGAGTTGGCGGGTGGAGGCGGTGGAGGACGAAGTAGAGAGTTGAAGGCAGAGAAGAGTTGATGGGGACGAGATGATAAGTTGCCAATGAGAGTGATAAAATAGGAGGCTAGAATTGTATTTTTGGAGATGAATATATATAATTTAGATATATAATTTCTTACTTTCTGAAAAAAAAAAATTCTAATAAAAAGAAACAAAAAAAAAAACAAATGTCTTTATCAATTTAGGCCAATATATATTCTGCTACATATTTCAGGTAAAAAAAAAATCCATATAAGTGTATAATAATTGGTTTGCGCAAAAGTTATAGCCTCTACAAACTATGGGATAATTTTATTTTTTTTACTAGTACTGGTGGCTATGAGCGACTTGTAGCAGGACTGCGATTTTGTGGCCGAGATTCGGGGCATTGACACCAGTGACACTAATACAGTGACTAATGACTAGTAATGACTAACGAATACTGTACTAATGACACTGGCTGGGAAGGGGTTAACATCAGGAGCGATCAAAGGGTTAACTGTGCCTAACCAGTATCTGTGTACTGTGAGGGGGAGGTGCTTTTACTATGGGAAGATACTGATCCATGTCCCATGCTTTTTAGGAGCACAGGATCCATTGCCTTTCCTACTTACAGAACGGTAATCTGCCTTGTTTACATAAGCAAATTGCCGATCTGGCTCTCTGCCAAATGATCGGTGGGTGCCTGTGAACATTGAGTTCAGATCAGCTCCAGATACTTCTAATCACAGTGGGAGCGAGTCGCCAGCTGCGTGCATGAACACCCCGGACCTGGAAGTTTCAGATAACGTACTAGGTATGTGACCGGGCGCAGAGCGGGTGGGTGGTCGAAAAGTGATTAATGTGTTAAAATAGCAGCTGGACATTGTACCAGTCCGGAACGGGAGGGAGGTGGGCTGGTGCAAGGATTTTTGACGCTAGGCAAAACCTAATTTTGCCCCCCCCGGCCCCACCCCTGACTCCACCCCCTTTGCCCTGCCCATGCATACCCCACTTTTTTAATGAAGGGCCCATCAAATGCAGCCTCAGCAGCTCCCATCCAATGCAGCCTCGCCAGTGCCCATCCAATGCAGCCTCATCAGCGCCCATCCAATGCTGCCTCACCAGTGCCCATCAATTAATGTTTGCTTGCTTCCATTCATTCGGGAGTTGGGACACAGTCCTCCGCTGCTGCTGCGCCTCTGACACTATGTGCGAACGGAGCAGCGGCTGCCTGCTGATGCTGGGACTTAGTTGCTTGCTGTAGAGAGAAGAGAGTAGGAACTCCAGTGGCCGGGTGCCCTAGGTGGCTGCCTAGTTTGCCTAGTGGTAGCATCGGCCCTGGAGGTAGGGTGCCAGTAACAAGGCTGCAGATAACAGTAACAAATAGGTTCCTGGTATATACGGCCTCTCATATCTTAATTTTGTATATTGGCACAGAATAGAGAGCAATATATATGTTTTGTCAGAATACAGTGTAGGATGGGCTGTCATGCCTCTCTAAGCAATGTGTGCACCGTCCTCCTCAGAGACCCTCCCCAAATGCGAACTTACCTAAATCTCCGGTGACCTTATAAGTGCCGTCAGCAAACACCCAGAAATAGATCCCTTTGGCCACGTAACTCAGCGATCCACCTTGATTCACTCTGGCTGCAATGAAGACTCCTCTAGTGTCCGGGGTCTCAATGTAAACATCGCAGGTTACAGTAATATTGGACCTACAACCCAAAAGACAAAGACAAGTGATAACGGCAGAAGCTGCGTTTAGGCTGGATTCACACCTATGCATTTTTAGTGCTCTTTGCATTTTGCAGATTTGCACTACAGTCCATTTACCATGGTTTCCTATGGAACACATTCTGTAGTGCAAATCTGCAAAATGCAAAAAGCACTAAAAATGCATAGGTGTGAATCCAGCCTTACACAGCCCTCATCTGGCTGCAAGTGGTACTGCATGCAGCAGGTCATACTTTATTTACTATATGGCCAACAAACCGGCACGGCTCCTATTTTTAGGATATGTGGTGGAATGAGAGATGGGGGCACCTTCTGTTCTAAGAAAGCTTTACTGTGCTACACATTGATTTGATTGGAGAACGTGTCGATTCCTTATTAACAGAAAAGTTTTTATTTGTCACCAGAAGGAGAGAGATTTAAACATACAAACATAGGTACATAAAACAAAATGCGGCTACACAATATATAGATACAGTCTTAGTGAATATTTCCATATCAGAAGATTTCGGTTATCGTAATGCAAAGTTGTGTATGATTCATAGTACATTCATATTATTACATCAGAGAGTGAAAAGCCTAAATACTTATGCAAATTTCGGGTACTATCTTCTGTCTGATAGCACCTTTAGCTGGTGAGTCAAGTTATAATGTTATCTAATTGCCATGATATCTGATTATAGGATAATGGAGGATCGAGGAATTGAGGAGGGGGGGAGAGGGGAGAGGAGGGAAGGAAGGGGGGGGGGGAGGGAGGGAATGGAGGCGGGGAGAGGACACATCAAAAGGGGGGTTCACCACGAGCCCTATCAGGTTGTGTGAATCTTACTGCTTGGACCATGTTACCCAGATGTTTGTAAACTTCTTAGGGCACTTGCGGTTAGTATATGTGAGTTTATAAAGTGGCAATGTGGAGTTCACCATGGCTTTCCATTGGGAGACTGTGGGAGGGTCGGGCTGCTTCCATTTAATTAGGATAGTTTTCCTAGCATAGAACGAGGTGTAAAATACAAACAAACAGTCTTTTGTGTGTATTAGGTATAATATTGTCACATACTCCCAGAAGTAAAATAATCAGGTTCAATTGTATATGCAGGTTGCCCACCAAGTTGATAACGTCTACCACTTCTGACCAGAACTGCTGTATAACAGGGCACGACCAGACAACATGTATGAAGGTACCCAACTCCCCATTGCACTTTGGGCATCTGTCTGTTTGTGTCGGATATATTCTAGATAATCTCTGCGGCGTATAATACGCTCTGTGGAGAAATTTGAGCTGAATATATCTATCCCTCGCTGAGACCATAAGGGGAATGTACTGTTGGACTCCTTCCTCCCAGTCATCAGCAGCAAGGGCAGGCAAATCCTCTTTCCACTTGTCGTAGAGCTTGGTCCCCCCAGTTGGCTCCTCACTTGATATCCGAAGATACAGGGAGGATAGAACGCGATCTATGGTTCTGGAGATCAGGAAGGTCTCTACCCCGTGTGACTGCAAGACAACCCCTTCCGCGTATTGGGCCTGTGCTGCATGATGCAGTTGCAGGTCGCGAAAGAACATTCGTGAGGGCAGTTGAAAGTTATTTTTTAAAGTATCATAGGGGAGGATTCTGCCCCCTGACATAATTTGTTGTATTATCTTAATCTCGTATATGGCCCACCAGGCCGGGTCTGGGACTGTCTGTAGATGCTGTACGGGGAGATGGTATTGGGTCCAGTAAGTTTTCTTGACATTTGTTCCCATACTCTAACCGTTGTTCGCATGGGAATTGTCATATCTGGATGTGCCCTGGGGCCCCTAAACACCAAGTTACTCAGTGCTGAGTAGGATCCCAGTATGGCAGCCTCTAGATTAACTGCTGGATTGGACTTTGGATGGGTGAACCACCAGCGGACGGTTACCACAACCGCTGCCTAGTAATTTTTCTTAAAACAGGGGAGTGCCAGACCACCCAACGACAGAGGGAGCTGTAAGGTGGTCCAGGCGGGTCTTGAGGCTAGTCCCCCCCACACAAACGTGTTAACTATTTGATCTAGCTTGGTAAAAAGGGAATTGGGGATGGGAATAGGAGTATTGCGAATTTGGGAAGAAACGTCATCTTAATAAGATTAATCCTTCCTACAGGAGAGATGGGACGAGATTTCCAAGACTGACACCTAGTGACAAGTTGGTGGAGGATCGGGTATACATTGTCTGTCAGATATAGAGATGGTGCTTTTTGGATTTCAATCCCTAAATACCTGAACTTAGAAACCATGGTTAGTGGTATCTGCGGGTTCACGGGAGGTGGGGTCAGGGATGGGGAAAATAGAGTCGATTTGGTCCAGTTGATCCGAATGCCTGAGAAGGATCCATAGCCGTAAATAATTGCCAGGGCTGCCGACAGTGAGGCAGTCACATCTGGGAGGTACAATATAACAATGCATCATCAGAATTTAGTGAAAGCTTCTCAGTCTAACCATCGTGGATGCTCTAAGTAGGATAGACTAGGGTTTTATAGCTAAGGCAAACAGCCCCGGGGACAGTGGGCATCCCTGTCTAGTTCCCCTGCCTAAAGAAAAGGGGGAGGAAAGTGTGCCATTTGTGCAGACTCTTGCGGAGGGGTTTCTGTACAGGAGTTTTATCCAGGAGACAAACTTGGGGCCAAAGTTAAAACATTCAAGAACCTGCCACAGGAACTCCCACTCCACCGAGTCGAAGGCCTTCTCGCTATCTAGAGAGGCCACCACACCTGGGGAGTCCATCTTCCCTGCATGAGATATGGTAGTATATAGTCGACGTAGGTTAATGTCGGTTCCTTTGCCCCACATGAAGCCCGTCTGGTCGCCGTGAATTATAGATAGGATGACCGAATTGAGCCTGGTTGAGAGAATTTTAGTGGTTATCTTAGCATCCACATTTAAAAGCGATAGGGAGCGATATGAGGCACAGGATGTGGGGTCTTTATTAGGTTTGGCTATAACCACAATTACCGCCTTCGACATAGAGGGAGGGAGACATTAGACTTGTGCACAACGGGAAATTTCGTTTAGTTTCGGTTCATTATCATTCGGAAAATTCATAATTTTGTTCTGTTATATTCGATATGTTACATTAATTAGTTTTCAGATAATTCATTATTATTCGTAGAGTGTCGATATTCGTTATACTGAATCTCAAATCATGACGAATTCATTCATTATATGCGCTATAATTTCGTTTGTATTCGTTGAAATTCGATATTTATGTATGTATATATATTCGTGATAACGATTCGTAGTTTGGAAAGTCGTTTGTTTATTGAATCTATTAACACACACAATGACTATATCTCTTCTCCTCTGCTCAAATACAATACAACCCCCTTTTCACTCAGTTCTCAGGAATGCACTTTGCCAGTAATCCAACCTCCAGCACAAAATTAATCAGCTGATTGGACTGTAAGATTTACTTTGAGTTGACCTTTTGTTTCATTAGATCGTTAACGAATTACCAAATCATGTTGAATTTATTCGTTATATACGCTATAATTTCTTTCGTATACGTTGAAATGTGTGATTTTTTTAAGATGCAAAATTCGGACGAATTTCGATTCGTTACGAAACTAATTGCACAAGCATATTGTCACTTTTAAGTAGAATCCCTGCCCAATACTAAACTAGTCTTAAAAATGCCCCCTCCCACCTCCTGCTACCTATGCTGACTAACCGGTGCCAGTGGCAGCTGCAGTGGAGAAGAGGGAGCACCGACAACAGATGGACCATAGGAGGCTATGGGCGAGGCCTGGAATTCACAGCCATTGTTAAGCGCGCTCTCTCCTCTCCCCTGCAGCAGTCACTCACTGACACAGAGGAGCACATGACCGAACTGGAGCAAGATGAAAGTAATATATATTAAAAATCTGACCGGGCGACAGGCACTCACCAAGTGAAGTCTCCAATGACGCTTATGGCTTGAGGGGCATCAGACTCCCAGCTGATGGGACGCTGAGTCAGCACCTGCCGGAAGGTGAACGTGTGATCTCCGGGGTCTGAGGTGTTTATGAAATATTCGAAAACTCCAGATTGGTCTGCGAAATACGGAGCCTCGCTGAACAGAGGGTTACCTGGGCACAAGAACCATTTATGAATGAACTTCAATCCAGAGGAGCATTTCACATCTTCAGATTGCACTGCGCATCTCAACATTTTGAAAAATCGCATTTCCACACTACTGCCCTAGTCACACCCACATAAGATGCTCAAGTTCCACGAATGAATAAAAAAAGGGGCGGGGCAGGCCAGGGACAGTCAGACTGGGGAGAAAGAGATAGATGAAGCTGGATGTCCTCCAGCCAGGAAATGGGCTCTGAATTGCTGCAGCTTCTAATGCACACTGTGAGAAGCTCACAGTGTGCAGTGAAATCAGAGTAAGCCATTTCAGTCCAGGGGAGGAGCCGGTACAACCGACGGGAAGGCTGGAGCTCAGATTTAAGTTTCATCTCCACCTGAATCTGGCATTTCACTCTCCGATTTGCATCACTTGGATACCAGTGCGATATTTTCAGACTTTCGATTCCCACTTTACAGCTACAATGAAGGTGCCTTGGTCTCTCAGCCTGGACTCCTGAAAGATTTTAGTAATTAATAGTGGAGGGAGGTGCCATCATTCAGCTTTGTAATGGCCGTGAAACAAGCAGAACTGTGAAACATGTTGGGGAGATTGTGAAATATAGAAAAAGAAAAGAAGCCAGCTTGTTCTCCAGCTCCTCTGTGACCGCTAAAAGTATACATTTTAGGAGAAGCTCAATAACAAAAGCCACATGACTTCCAACAGTCACACCTACATACTGCACACTTACAGACATCAAAGTCATCCTTGTACTTTCGGGGGAAGGGCTGAGGCTTGGGGGGCTCGGGGTAAGACCCTTTGTGGCCCTTTTCAAGAGTTGTCAGAGTGTACACCTCGTCCACACCCAGCTCCAGAGAGAACGCACCGCTCTGAACCTGAAACAGACATGACAGGTACTCAAAGATTTCACACCCCCAAAAATTGCCTATTAAGTATCCGAGGTAATTTAATTTACTCATTAATAAACATGCCAACATGTTACTATATACAGTGAGGGAAAAAGTATTTGATCCCCTGTTGATTTTGTATGTTTGCCCACTGACAAAGAAATGATCAGTCTATAATTTTAATGGTCGGTTTATTTTAACAGGGAGAGACAGAATAACAAAAATATTCAGAAAAAATGCATTTCAAAAAAAGTTATAAATTGATTTGCATTTTAACGTGTGAAATAAGTAATTGATCCCCTATCAATCAGCAAGAATTCTGGCTACCAGGTGTCTTTTATACAGATTAATAAAGAACCCAAAAAGGGTTAACGCTGCGCTAGAAAAATATATTGAAAAGTGAATTGTAAAAGCCGCCAGCACTAAAAGTCTAATACTAAACTTCAATACATTAAAAAACAAAAATAAGTGCAGTGCTAAAACTTAATATGAAAATAAAACATATCATACTAAAAATAACCTGAAGAGTGATTAACCCACCAAAAGAAAAATAAATGAAAAGAAACAAGTCTCCCATAGAGGACTAAAACAAATATCTCACCATATATATAAAAAGTGAAAAGATAAAAAATATTAAATCCAGATTACAAAAGTGAATCAAGTCCCAATGACAAGCAATGCAAAACTCAAAAGTCCATAAACAAGGTGAATTGAAGACCAATGTGCATATATTCAGAGGGAATGTGAAACAGGTGAGTCCAACATACAGAGTAATTCACACCCGAGTGAGATATGAGGCTCCTTACCAGCTCGAGGTGACCACCATGACAGTGGTCTCACCAGGCATTTGGGAAATTATCAGGTCACCCACAAACCTATGCCGATATTCACAGTTGAAAGCGTAGTACTCAAAAGACAAAAACAAGAAAGGCTCCCATAGTGTAAAATTGCAATACAGTGTGGTTTATTGGGCTATAAGGTTGCACTTACAAGAATTTTCATTCAATAAAAGCATGTAGCCAAACATGAGGATCGCGGCGTCTCCACGAGCTTCCGCCTGCTTACTGTGTATGTCCCATCAATCACAGAAGAAAACGTAATGACGTCAGCGTCAAAGGTTTAAATAGTCCCGCGGCGCCATAGCCAGTAATCAATATGGCGCCACGGGACTATTTAAACCTTTAACGTGATGACCGTGTCACTTGGCCAATCCCCAGACGACGTCCTGTCTTGACGAAACGCGTAGGGAGGAGCCTGTGACGCTGACGTCATTACGTTTTCTTCTGTGATTGATGGGACATACACAGTAAGCAGACGGAAGCTCGTGGAGACGCCGCGATCCTCATGTTTGGCTACATGCTTTTAATGGATGAAAATTCTTGTAAGTGCAACCTTATAGCCCAATAAACCACACTGTATTGCAATTTTACACTATGGGAGCCTTTCTTGTTTTTGTCTTTTGAGTACTACGCTTTCAACTGTGAATATCGGCATAGGTTTGTGGGTGACCTGATAATTTCCCAAATGCCTGGTGAGACCACTGTCATGGTGGTCACCTCTACGCCGTGAAGGACTGAAATCCTGCAGCGCCCACAAAGGTCCCCCTGCTCAAGAAAGCCCATGTACAGGACGGTCTGAAGTTTGCTAATGAACATCTGAATGATTTAGAGGAGAACTGGGTGAAAGTGTTGTGGTCAGATGAGACCAAAATCAAGCTTTTTGGCATCAACGCAACTCGCCGTGTTTGGAGGAGGAGGAATGTCCCCTATGACCCCAAGAACACCATCCCCACCATCAAACATGGAGGTGGAAACATTATGTTTTGGGGGTGTTTTTTCTGCTAAGGGGACAGGACAATTTCACCACATCAAAGGGACGATGGACGGGGCATTGAAAATGGGTCGTGGATGGGTATTCCAGCATGACAATGAGCCAAAACACACGGCCAAGGCAACAAAAGGAGTGGCTCAAGAAGAAGGACATTAAAAAAGGTCCATTATAAGCTATATTACACCTACAATAACCTGTTGTAAACTTAAAAAAGAGAGATTAGTATGGCTGTTGTATTTGTTGTACTGTGTAATTTTATAGGGGGGGGGTGTAATAGTATTATTATTAGTAGTAGTAGTAGTAGTAGTATTAGTATTATTATTATTAATAATAAAAATAAAGTTTTAATAGCAATTCATAATAGAATAATGTACCAAGAACTAGTCAGATTTTTTTTTGCTAGTTCTTGGCACATTATTCTATTGTGAAATTCTATTAAAACTATATAAAACTATTATATAAAAGATAAATAATTTTTTATTAAATGTATTATTATATTTTCTTCCCCAATAAACTTGCATAATTTAATAAGCATAAAAAGTTTCAACTTCACGATAGAATAAATGTACCAAGAATTGGCTATATACAAAAAATGTTCTTGGTAAATGAGTCGATTCTATTATAAAATTCTATTAAAACGATATAAAACATCATATAAAAATAGTGTTATTAATCTATAAAATAATATATAAAATACGTTTATTATTTTAATTAGATATTAAAGCGGAGCTCCACCCAAAAAGGGAAAGCTCCGCTTGTTCGCAACCTCCCATCTTCCACTGCCACATTTGGCACTTTTTTTTGAGGGGGGAGGGGAGCGGTTACCTGGTTTTGATAGGTACCTGCTCCTCCATCCTGGTAAGGTCGCCGTACGGCGTTATGCGTCATGTCCGCCCCCCCCCCCCTGCATTCAGGGACCTGTGTGTCCCCCAGAAGATGGCAGGACCATTCTGAAGGCAAAGCGCAACTCACGCATTGGCTTCACTGTCGGTTTCCCTTACTTGCAATGCCGGCACCTGCACCCGAAGCCGATGGAGGAATCGGCTTAGGGTGCCGACATCGCTGGATTCCAGGACAGGCAAGGTTCCTTATATTAAAAGTTAGCAGCTACAGTATTTTTTTTTTTTGTCCCCCCCCCCCCCCCCCAGACTGAAACTCCGCTATAAATTTTATCAAAACCTATTATAATATTTTACCCCAATAATATAAAAGTAATCTAATAAAGTTTGATATAGTTTTAATAAAACTTCACAATGCGATAATGCACTGAATTTTTGTTTTATAGTCTGTTCTTGGTACATCCTTCTATTGTAAAGTGCTATTAAAACTATTTTTCTGTAGTGTAATTGTTGAACTGTAAATATAGACATCATCTTTTTACCAAACCGTAACCACTTGGCAACTAATACATTGAATCAGCAAACACACAATGTATTGTAGGACCCACAATCATATATTTCAAATAGTTCACATAAACCGCACCGAACACAAAAGTGCTGAGCCAGCGGTGCAGGATTTACACTTGTCTGTGGAAGTCTGCCAAATTAATGGTGTAACATTCTGATTTAGCAAACACTTGCTAAAAAAAAAAAAAAAAAAAATCCCTTGTGGCCGTGCGTTTTGTATAGATGGGATTTCCCACAGTCTCCTTATTATACACGCAAGTCATGATAAGTAAATCGAGCACTGACCGTTATTGGTGACATCTTCTGAAATAAAGTGTTTTCGGTGGTGTTGGTGAAAAGCTTGGAATGCCAGACCTGCAACGTCTTTATATCCTTCTACAGCAAGAGGGGGAAAGGGGGAGGAGTTATAATTCTTGTTGCCGATTTAAGACAAAGTCAAAAATAGGATAAAAAAAAATGAATAGCCCGTTAAAAGCAAAAACAGCTTTTGCTGCAATTTTCAGCATCAATACAGATATTTCCTCCACAGTACTTTTCAATTCTGCTACTAGATGTCCTCAGTCTGATGGCCAGCATCCTGCAACACACACGTCTTCTATGTCCAGGTCATCCCGGACGAGCCCCCAACCTGTGACCATACCATAGGGCAGATCCTAGCAAACTCTACAGTAGATTTCATCTATCAACACCTCTGTAGGTGATGGACACTGGCCCTGCCAGCGACATTATTTTTTATTTTATTTTTTTTTAATGGGTGCCATCTTAAATCCTTTCAAGGGCGTGAATGAAATTGTACATGCCCAGCATCCCTATAAAAAAGGGAAGAGGATTACTGAAGAAGGGGGAAAAGGACACTGTGAAATCCCAAGCAGCAATGAAAGAAAATCCAAAAGGTTACAAGAGTCACTGGAACAGAAGGAAACCTCTTTCAGTGGGGCCAACTGTTTAAACTGGGATATTTCACCCTCATTTCCTGTTGTGTCTCTAGGACAGGAAGTGAAGGGAAATCTCCCCAATGGAACACAGACACAAAAAAGCACAACAGGGCTCCAACCCATTCATAGTGTATCCAAAACTAAAAAGTAGAGCTTTGGCTTTAGAAATGCTTTACCATTAGATTGCATTGACCCAGAGAAGAACATACAAGAGTCTAAACAAACGTTTTACATTTTGGCATCCATCATGCAACTTCTACGATACATTCCCCTCTTTTTTTTTTATCAGTTAAAATGGACAAAAACGTGTAACCGAAGCCAAAAAAAAAAAATTAACACTCACAAATTGACCATCGAGCTTGAACGTAGCGTTCTGAGAGGAGACGTTATATGTGGGCAGAAAAGGACGGATACAGACAGAATGGTCATGCGACTAAAAGAGAACACACAGGGTGATATTAAAGGTACGCTTTACAAATAATACAGGATAATCAATTATTAACCCCTTCCCATTGGAACGTTTAAAAAAAAAAAAAAAAAAAAAACTAACGCCAGAGGCTTCCCAAGAATGTGATCCCTGGGATTGTCCATCACAGTGATTACATGAATAGAAGAGCAAGAAAAATCATGAACTGCCACTAATCTCGTTAATAATAATAACAACAGTGCTTTTAACACCCCTAATGTGTGCCCACATCTAAGTGACAAAAGTAAATAGTGACATCATCCAGCTCCACCTGAATCTTTGTGTCACTGATTACCACTTCTTCCGTGAATCCTTGAAGAGGTCATGCGATCAATGACGCAACGCATGGGGGCGGAGCTGGGCGACGTCATTTCCAGTACAGACTGAAACTGGAAGTGGGCGATACTGGTTTTTCCAAGGTGTACTGATTCTGAATACATTATATTAGTCAAGAATTTTAAAATGCGAGTGCAACTATTTTTTATATATTAAAGAGAGTATTCGATTTAAACTATATTGCAGCATTGGTGATATTCTTTTTCTGGGAGCAACACCCCTATGGAATGAGGAGTATGTTCCCTCAAAAGGGACCTATAATACACCACTCTTGGCATTTGTGGATCAAACCCAAAGGACAAAAAAAAAAAAATCATATATAGCCCACCCTACTGCCCCCAGATTATCCATGTATGACAGAGCTTTCAGGGACACGTGCTGCCACAGTGCTGGAGGTGCATGATTGAGCCTTCACACAGATTAGCATTGCAGAGAAGGAAAGGGGACCTGTGTGACCTTCCTCCTGCCCAGTCACAGAAGCCTTTGTATTGTGTGAACTTATTCAGTGAGATTCCCCCATCAATTGGGCCTTTTTTGATTAAAAAGCAAAAAGTGAAGGGATAAAAAAAAAAAAACACTGGAAGGTGTCCGAAATAAGATGCAAGAGGCAGATGCTGCAATGGCAAAGTTGACAGGGTCTTACCATAGTCTCTATAACAATAGTGAGATTCCCCAGCCTGTCCGTGAGAGCAACATAGCTACCACCGTTCTCCAAGTGGCCGACCGTACGGAGGTAGAACCAGCCCGGCTCCGTGAACTGCGTGGTATGAGCTGGAAGAGAAGTAAATGGATCATACAGCAACCTTTCTCATGGTGTTCAGCATTCTTCAATGACACCCAAAGTCGGCTGTATGTGACTTTAATTCAGGTGTAGGTCTTGGCAAAAAAATAAATAAATATATATATATATATATATATATATATATATATATATATAGATATAGACACACACACACAGTTTCTTTAACGGCTTACCGACCGGCTCACGCCGATATACGTCAGCAGAAGGGCACGTACAGGCAGATTAACGTAACTGTACGTTGCCCTTTAAGAAGCGGTTTGCGGGCGCCCGTCGCGAGCTCTGTGAGTGTGATCGCAGGTCGCGCGGACACAATGTCCGCAGAGGATACCCGCGATCGTGTCACGGAGAGGAAGAACGGGGAAATGCTGATGTGAACAAGCATTTCCCAGTTCTGCCTAGTGACACTGATCACAGCTCCCTGTAATCAGGAGCAGTGATCAGTGTCATGTCACCGGTATCCCCCCCCACAGTTAGAATCCTAGGACACACTTAACCCCTACAGTGCCACCTAGTGGTTAACCCATTTACTGCCAGTCACATTTACACAGTAATCAATGCGTTTTTAATCGCACTGATCGCTGTATAAATGCGAAAGGTCCCAAAATAGCGCCAAAAGTGTCCGATCTGTCCGCCATAATGTCGCAGTCACAATAATAAAAAAAAAAAAAAATCGCTGATCGCCACCATTACTAGTAAAAAAAAAAAAAATATTAATAAAAATGCCATAAAACTATCCCCTATTTTGTAGACGCTATAACTTTTGCGCAAACCAATCAATAAACGCTTATTGCGATTTTTTTTTACCAAACATATGTAGAAGAATACGTATCGGCCTAAACTGAGGAAAACAAGTACCACCAAAAGAAAGCTCTATTTGTGGGGAAAAAGGGACGTCAATTTTGTTTGGGAGCCACGTCGCACGACCGCGCAATTGTCAGTTAAAGCGATGCAGTGCTCTGGTCTTTTGCCAGCCAAACGGTCCAGGGCTTAAGTGGTTAAAGTAGCATTAAAAGAGAAGTATGGGTTCAGGCTTTTTTTTTTTTTTTTTTTAAGATTAATACTTACACCTAGGTGGATGCAGCATGGGTCCGATGCTGCTGCATCCGTCCCCCGGCACCCCTGCACAGAGAACCGAGCGATCGAACATGGCCGATTGCTCCGTTCTCACAGCTCCCCAAGCAGAGAGCTGCAGACCGTCAGTCACAGCTCTCTGCTCTGCCCCCTCCTCGCTCATTGGTGCGCCGGGCTGAGGGGGTTGGTCCGGCTCAGTCGCTGAGCGGCTGAGCCAGGTGTCGGTCCGGGCTCCGTTGAGGCGATGACGTGGTTCCTGGACCGACTTCTGTGACATCAGCAGAGAGCGAACTTCAGCCCGCTCTCTGCTGAAAACAGGTCACAGGAGTGCAGAACGAACTGCACTCCTGTGATCCATAGGAGAAATACAGCCAAACGAGCTTTAGCGATACTTCTCCTTTAAGCCCCCTTTTTACTTTTTAAAGGGGAGGTCAAGCCAAAAAAAAGAAGAATGTAAAATTCAGCAGGTACAAATACTGTAGCTGTTGACTTTTAATATTAGGGCACTTACCTGTCCAGGGAGCCCGCGATGTCGGCACCCCAGCCGATCTTCGGATCGAATCACGGCTACTGCCGCCGCCATTCCTGGTAAGGGAACTCGGCAGTGAAGCCTTTCGGCTTCACTGCTGGTTCCCTACTGTACATGCGCGAAGCGCACTACTCTTTCTAATTGGCCCGGCTGTGAGGGGCGAATTGGTGGGGAAGGGGACCGGTCATAAAACGAGGGAGGAAGCATATAAGCAGAAGTTCCACTTTTGGGTGGAACTCTGCTTTAAGTCTTTACTCCAACTGAGCAAACCCACACCGTCAAGTATTTTTTCAAAATAGGTCTTCCATTCGTTGTTATAACAGTCACTCACTGCTCATGGCTCAGTACTGCTTCCCTGAACTTCCAGTCTCGGAAGCATGCGCTGTAGACATCAGGTGAGCACCCAGGTCTGGACCACATGGTCCCTTCTCCCTGAAATGTCATGATAAAGGCAGCACATGTGTGCCCAACCCAATCTGAAGAGTGCGTCCTTTAGAAGTCACATGACCACCCAAATTCAGAGCACATTGTCCTCCATCCCCAGCACCATAAGAAAGTGCCTGCACACCTGTCTTAAGCTGGGTACACATGGTCCCAATCAGTAGTGTATTTAGGTTTTGTGCTGCGCTAGGCCTAACTAAACTCGTGCACCCCATAATTTAAATATGACCCACCCCTTCCTGTCAAGGCCACACCCCTTGCTGTTTAAGACCCGCCCTGAAATTTTTGAGTGGGGGCACTAGTTCTGAGGGCCTGGGAGGGGGAGGGCAATGGATTCCATTAATTTTCATAGATTTCCTCTCACTTCCTATTTGGCTATGGGGCAGGAAGTGCAGGGAAATCTCTGCAATGGGACAGAGATGGTAAAAAAAAAACTGACAGGGGCTATAACCCTTTCTTAGTCTATCCAAGATGAAAAAAAACAAAAAAAAAAGTGTTGCCTATAGTTCTAATTTAAGCACAAATTTCTGATAATTTTATGGAGAGGACTAAGAAGATATAACCACGCCAATGCCCAATGGTGCAGCAGAAAACATACAGCACAGTGAGGAAGGTTTGTGGTCCAGGATGATAGGACAGTCTAAATTAGAAGCGGTGCGGCACAAACCCCCCCCCCCCCCAGATTGTCGGCCGCCCACATACCGGAAG
Source organism: Lithobates clamitans (assembly GCA_037952925.1). Classification (NCBI taxonomy): domain Eukaryota; kingdom Metazoa; phylum Chordata; class Amphibia; order Anura; family Ranidae; genus Lithobates; species Lithobates clamitans. The sequence continues at coordinate 95,363 of JBBGZY010003341.1, read as the reverse complement.
CATTGCGGCCGCTAGACCAATTTGCCTCTCAGCCCAGTCCACCTCATAACACTGGCGCTACATTAACAGTGCAAGCCGGCGGGGACTCTTTCCATGCTGCCCCCCTTGCAAAGTGCTGCCCTAGGCCTGGGCCTTGTCGGCCTAGGCCAGGATACAGCGTTGGTCCCAATAGTGGGCTGTTCAGCAGGTCTAAGGACCATTTTGTCAAAGAGGACTCAGAAAACCAGCATCCAATCAGCACTCGCAGCCAATGGGCTGTGATTGCTGATTAGAGTGTTCTGGCAGGGGATGGGGAGGGGCAGTCGCCCTTTCAGAACACAAAGGCACAGCGGGAGAGATCGCTGCACTAACATCGATTGGTTAGTACAGCAATCACTTTATTTTACTCAGCTCGCTGGGTTGACCGAACCACTTGGGCTTAAAGTGGTTGTAAAGTCAGTGAGTACCATTACTGCCAGCCCCTCTGTTATAACAGTGTCAATGTATTTTTTTTTTTTTTCTTAAATGATGCTGCCTTATTTCAGAGTGCCACTGTGCGGTCATGTGACCTCCCGCCACTCTCCTTCCCCCAATCTAAGGACTACAGCGGGAGGGGCCGAGATTCCCCTGACATCAGCCAGGAAGTCATGTGACCATCGTGCCGTCTACTCAGCCACCCCCACTGTAGCCCTTAGTTCGGGGGAGGAGATCGGTCGGAGGTCATGTGACCACACAGCGGCGGTCTGAAATAAGGTAGTTAGCAGCATTATTTTAAAAAAAATCTAAAAATAAAAATAACCCACCGACTGACACTGTATTATACCTTGTTATAACAGAGGGGCTGGCAGGAATGGTACTCACTGACTTTACTGCCACACAAAATAGCAGCAGTAGCGAAGGGGCAGGTTTGGAGATCACTCACACACTAGGAATTGACAGGCAGGGAGGGAGGGGGAGAGACTAACACATGGGATGACAGAGGCATATAAACTGACCATAGTATCATGGATCACCAACCATTATTACCGTGGTCAGCACACTAAGGGGGACACAGGAACAGGCAGGATCAACCAGGTATTTTACAGCATAGAAGGGGACAAATTACACAGCAAAACCATGCTTTAACCACTTGCCGACTGGCTCACGCACATATACTTCGGGCAAAGTGGTTCATTCTGGGGGAAATGCCGCACCGCACATCGGCTCCTATAAGAGCCATAGCAGGCGTGCACGCCCGCTGCACGGTGGGGGGGCTCAATGCGGGTGGCCGGCCACAAGAGCCAGAATGGGGATTTGCGTGTGTGTAAAACACACAAATTCTCGTTCTGACAGTAGAGAAAAGAGACAGATCTGCTGTTCGTAGTAATTACGGTCAGTGATATGTCTCCTCCTCCAGTCAGTCCCATCCCCCCCCCCCAGTTAGAAACACATGAGGGTACACATTTTAACTCCTTGTTCGCCCCTTTGTTTCAACCCCTTCCCTGCCAGTGACATTTATACAGTAATCAGTGCATTTTTATAGCCCTGATCGCTGTATAAATGTCACCGGTCCCAAAAATGTGTCAAAAGTGTCCGATCTGTCCGCTGCAATGCCACAGTCCCGCTAAAAATCGCAGATCGCTGCCATTACTAGTAAAAAATAAATAAAATAAAAATGGCATAAATCTATCCCATAGTTTGTGGACGCTATAACTTTTGCGCAAACCAATATACGCTTATGTATATGCAATTTTTTTTTTCCCCAAAAATATGTAGAAGACTATATATTGGCATAAACTGAGAAAGAAAATGTTTTTTTTTAAATAAACATTTTTGGAGATATTATAGCAAACAGTTTTTTCAATAATGTACGCTTTTTGTTTATAGCACAAAAAATAAACACCGCAAATACCACCAAAAGAAAGCTCTATTTATAGGGGAAAAAAAGGCAGTCAATTTTATTTGGGTACAGCGTAGCACGACCGCGCAATTGTCAGTTAAATCCATATCGCAAAAAAAAAAGGTCTGGTAGGTAGGAAGGGGGGTAAATCTCCAGGAGCTCTTCGAATTACGTTAACATGCTAAAGCTTCTATGAGATTTTACTAACTAGGTTTACTTCTAATTAACGGTTAGGGGTCTATTCATCAGGGAAAAAAAAGGGGGAAAAAAAAAGCTATCAATTTTATTTGGGTAGAGCCGCGCACGACTGCGTAATTGTCAGTTAAAATAACGCAGTGCTGTATCGCAAAAAATGGCCTGGTCATTAAGGGGAAAATCTTCAGGGGCTAAAGTGGTTAAAAGGAACAGGATCTTTTTAGGGTTAAAACCTCTTTAAAAAACACGAGTATGCCCCACCCCGGGCTCATGCATGCACATAAGGCTAGCTATGGTGGGGTTTCTAGGAAAGCAAATATCAAACATTACAAGTGCGGCTATAATTTCACATTGAGTGTTTAATAACATTATTGCTCCAAGTACATAAAAATACCTTCTGATCTGTTAGGAATCCAGTGAGCTGAAAAACTCTGCTGCACAGAAATATAATGCAGTGTTGCCAACCCTGCCTGAGCTCTCCCCTGCTAGACTACAGAATTTCTCCATTTTTCCTCGTCTCCATAAAACATGGGGTTGTAGTCCAACAGGCAGGATGGGATTGGGATTTTTGTGCAGCCGAGTTAATCCAAAACCCTCATTTTACTGCCGGTGTACTATTGCTAGGCAGTTACTGAGCGAGTTGCACCTACCTGTGATCCATATAGGAGAGGAGACCACGTAGTTTCCACTCCATGGTTCTTTGGCGGTCATCAGTCCTTCCAGGCCGAACGGAAGCTGCTCATAATAGCTGGCCACGAGGTTCCATGAGATGGTTCTGAGGGTAAGGAAAAGGACAAAGCTGCAGCAATGTGGAATAGCCAAGTGGAAGGTGGATTAAAGAGCGACTCAACCCAAAACAAGATTCCCCGTTAATGATGTAGTAGGATTTGATACTTTACTGCAGGGTTTCTCAACTAGGGTTCCTCCAGAGGTTGCTAGGGGTTCCTCGAGTTCCCACTGACACCCTTGATCTTTTTAGCGATCTGTAAGGGGGGTAATTCTTCCCAATGTCCACAAATGTAAGGAGCATTCTTCCCACTGACTATCACACTAATGCAAGGTTTCTTAACCAATGTTCCTCCAAAGGTTGCTAGGGGTTCCTTGAGCAATGACCAATTTCTGCCTCTCAGATAAAGTTCCCACTGACACCCTTGATCTTTTTAGCTATCTGTAAGGAGGTAATTCTTCCCAAATGACCACAAGTGTAATGCCCCGTACACAAGGTCGGATTTTCTGATGGAAAATGTCCGATCGGAGCGTGTTGTCGGAAATTCCGACCGTGTGTGGGCTCCATCGGACATTTTCCATCGGATTTTCCGACACACAAAGTTGGAGAGCAGGAGATAAAATTTTCCGACAACAAAATCCGTTGTCGGAAATTCCGATCGTGTGTACACAAATCCGACGGACAAAGTGCCACGCATGCTCAGAATAAATAAAGAGATGAAAGCTATTGGCCACTGCCCCGTTTATAGTCCCGACGTACGTGTTTTACGTCACCGCGTTTAGAACGATCAGATTTTCCGACAACTTTGTGCGACCGTGTGTAGACAAAACAAGTTTGAGCCAACATCCGTCGGAAAAAATCCTAGGATTTTGTTGTCGGAATGTCCGAACAAAGTCCGACCGTGTGTACGCCCTATAAGGAGCATTCTTCCCACTCACCATCACACTAATGTATCATGAGTTGTAGATATAGTAACACTTAGTAGGGGTTCCATGAGACTGGAAAGTTTTTTCAAGGGTTCCTCTGTGTTGAAAAGGTTGAGAAAGTGTGCTTTACTGGATATTCACTGTTGTCCATGTTCCTATTATGAAGAGCTCCCCTAACTCCCAGGGGCTGAGGCTGGATTTTTAGCCAAGTTTCTGGGCTCACCACCTTCTACTTCTATTTCTAGGCATCCACTGGAGTCTACTGAAGGGTGCAAATGAAAAAAAAACCACAGTACGTCACCCAGTACATCTTTCATAAGGAAAAATACAGGAAATTCACAAGTCAATGACACAATCAGCCCAGAGAAAAGTGGTGGACTGGTGTAGTGACCTTCTCGCTGTGATCCCAGCCAGCTCTGCAATGAACCCATAAAATGTGTGTGCTCCCCAAAGAATCCTTTTCTTTGAGTTTATTCAGGAACACAGAAAGACAATAACCATTGGGTTATACTACCACCTAGACGAGGATCAGACACTGGCAAACAAATCTGTAGTTCAGGCCAGGATAACCCATCTTCCTCTCAGCGTGCCACAGTTTTGACACACAAATGCCTAGAGCAGGATCCTAAACAGATGGGTGAGACCCAAGTTCTTCAATGGACTCCTAGAAAGATTTTATGGAGAGTATAATAATTACATTTTTTTCTTGTACATTCAAGGGCATAGGAAGCCTTAATCTTTGGGACGTCCAAAAGAAGTTCAACCGAGGGCTGGTCAACACAGAAAATAATCGCTAACAGACCCAAAAACTTGGGGCTGTCTACAGCTCAATAAGCCACCTAAAAAAGGACCTTATGCCCAAAGCTGGCCAGCTTTGCCAGCTGGCCAGCTGGCCATCCTGGCCAGGATGAAACATCCTGTCAGGTCTCTCACTTACCAGACCGGAGAGTCCACTTGGACAGAGGGTAGGCTCCCTTACGTATCCGACTCGCAGCCCTTGGTAGAGACAGAAAGCACACGAGTGCGGAGTGGTATGAGAGCCTGTGCAGGAGTCCATATACCGGAAGCTAGCAGTCTTCAAACAGCAGATGATAGTCAGAGGCACAGGCAACGGATGCTGAGCAGGAGCTAAAGACAGGTCAAAGCACAGGCTGGGTTCGGCAACAGGCGGGCAGCGGAGGTACAGGAGGAGCAGGCAGAAGCGAGGTCAAACAAGCCGGGGTTAGATGCAGGCGGAGGTCAGAAGAGTCAAAAAGGCAAGCCGGGTCGTCAACAGATCAGGAACACAGGAACTAGGAACAGGAAACAGGAACTAGGCATGGAGCTGTTGATCAGGCAGCACTGATCAGGGGGAGAGGGAAGCCTAAATAGGCTGATTGGCGCAAAACGCCGTGCCCGTGCACACGCTGTTACGCACAGGCGCCCGCGCACCCGCACGCACCTCCGGACAGCGGCGCGCACACCAGCACCACCAGACAAACGCATAGTAGCGCCCACAGGCAAACGCGCGCTAACGCAAACGCGCGTACGCGCCCAGGCACCACTGCGTCCGCCACGGCCAGCCGGAATGCCAAAACCAGTGCCCATAGAGGCAGGTGCCCGCGCACCCGCAGGAACGCGCCCCGGCGCGCGACGACGCCCAATCAGGTAACCTCTCTGACACATCCACCTGATAAAATTTGGAGAACATCTGAACAGAAGACTAGGCGGCAGCCTTACAAATCTGGAAAAACAGTTGCCGGATCCAAAGAAAGCCCAAGAAGCACTCACAAAACTTAGTAAGTGTGCCTTGACAAGGGAGGGAGGGTTTTCATTGAAAACCTAATGTTCTTATTAATATCCTAATCAAGAAATATTATATAACTTGTGATCTTTAACTAAAACTTTGAAACTTTTTCATCTTAAGTAAAACTTTCCTTCTCATCTGTAATGGGGGGAGGTGAAAGGTCATCTCACTCTTAATTACTGCCATATGTGACTCTACATAGAACTGCTTATGAGCTTATAACCATGTATATATTATATATATATTTTATATATATATATATATATATATATATATATATATATATATACATACATATACACACACACACACACACACTCAAATTTTCCACTCGCCTACTGCGCATTTTGGAAAATGAGGTCTGGCGAGAAGCTGGGCTGCCTGGGAGCAGGGGGGCGAGCACCGCCATCAGGGGGGAATGAATGGGAGCCATTCTCCCAGAAAGAGTGTGGAGGAACAGAGGGGACAGCCGAATCATTATAGCGGAGGAGAGGAAGAGCCAGATCAAGCCAGATCTCCTCTTCCGCTATAATGATCTGGCTGCACGATTGACACAGCTGGGGCTGCATAGGTGAGGCTACAATAATGGATAATGGTGGGGCTGCACGATGGACACTGGTGGGGCTGCACGATGAACATGGGTGGGGCTGCATGATGGACATGAGTGGGGCTGCACAATGGACACGGGTGGGGCTGCACGATGGATGCGGGTGGGGCTGCACGATGGACGCAGTTGGGGCTGCATGGATGAGGCTGCAATAATGGACACAGGTGGGGCTGCATGGGTGAGGCTGCAACAATGGACACAGGTGAGGCTGCATGTTGGACACTAGTGAGGCTGAATAATGGACACTGGTGAGGCTTAATGGGTGAGGCTGCAATAATGGAACCAGGTGGGGCTGCACGATGGACACAGGTGGGGCTGCATGATGGAGGCTGCAATAATGGACACGGGTGGGCTGCACGATGGACACGGGTGGGGCTTCACGATGGACACGGGTGGGGCTGCACGATGGACATGGGTGGGGCTGCGCGATGGACACCGGTGGGGCTGCACCCATTAATATATATATTAATTGATTTAGAAGTTATATTGTATATGTTTAAAGTGGTTTTACACATAGCACTCTTAGCCCACACCTCGGGAATGTTGACCCCCACCCTTGCAGATAGGTGGGAGGAAAGATAGGTTTCAGGAAAGCCTCTGAATTTCTATAGAACTACAAGTGAAATAAGAACTTTAAGAATTTTTAAGACAAACCAACCCTTTTTAGAAAGGTGGGGGCTATTTTTCATGGGCTGATTTCAGGAAAAAGCTAGTAACAGAGCGCAGACAGGCAGATTCTGCTGCAGATGACATTCACTCCACGAGGACATCTACACTCATACTTCACAAGACATTACTGCTACACACAGACACATCTGATTCAATCTTCATCTTAGGAATATTATACATTTATTAATGATATTGTTTTTGTAATATTTTGCTATTTTTATTATTAAATCAATTTTTGAGTTTTTACACAAGAACTGAACGGACTTTCTTGGAATTTTCCTCATCAATATGAATTATTGAAATATCGTTATTACCGTAAAAACGATAAATATTACACTTATCAATGTTCAATCACTCTGTAGGGGGCAGTATAACCTGAGGGTTAAGGACTTCTTGTGTCCCTCAAATGGGCAAGAAATGATTTTGCTTAGACTCCCGATGTATCAGTCACTTATATATTGCTAAGCTCTAGGACTATGTGACCCGGTCACACAGATTAAACAATAGGCTATAAAACTCACGATGTCATATTCCCGTTGACATAGTTCTGGTTCAGGATTCGTGCCCAGCATCCGCCACCGACCTCGTTGTTGAAAGTGCTGTAATCTTCCGAGGCCCAGAGTTTCTTCCCCGTAGAAATGGCCTCAGGAACTGTGTGGGTACCGGGATAATGGGCTCTGTAGGAGGAGGAGGAGTTCCAGATTAGCTTAAAGAGGACCGGTCATTCAGAAGCAGATAAAATGCTGCAAATGGGGAGGGGAGGGAGCTTGGACACTGGTCAGTAGGGTAGGAGAGAGTAAAATCCAGTACAGGCACACATTTTATTGCCAATAAATGGCATTTGATGAATAAAGACCTTCAATGATGTCGCTTACGAAGCGACAATGAGGTGGGTTCACACATAAAATTCTGAATTGCTGTCGAATGAGAGATTTAAGCTTACATTTAATGCAAAACAAAATTCAAAACTAAGCTAGAAATGTTCTGGTTCATCTACTGCAGTGTTTCTCTATCCGTGGTACACGCACCAATGGCAGGGGGGTACGCCGCCCAGAACCGGCGCTACCAAAGGCAGCACAAGTGGAAGTAAGGCTTAGTGTGCCAGGCCAGTGGGCGCCGAAGCTCAAAGCGCACAGTCCTCTCCTTGTGTCTGAAATGCTCGGACGGCCGCTGTAACAAAGTCCCGCCTCCTGGACCTGCTCTTGTGATAGACGGAACACTGATCCAATGCTGGGAAACTGAATCAGTGTGACATGCATCATAGGAGCCAGGACTTTGTTACAGCAGTCGCCCAGGTGGGCAGTTCAAATCCAAGCTTCGTGACACAGCGGGAGATCGTGATCCAGGCACTGGTAGGCTGCATTTGGTGGGCACTGCACTCAAGTGTGTTAATTTGTGATTGTGTGCATTTATATATATATATATATATATATATATATATATATATATATATATATATATATATATAATGTCATTGCAGCATGCATGCATACAATGATATTGCAGAAGAAGAAATACACACACACACACACCAGTATTTCACAAAAGTAAGTACACCCCTCACATTTTTGTAAATATTTTATTGTATCTTTTCATGTGACAACACTGAAGAAATGACACTTTGCTACAATGTAAAGTAGTGAGTGTACAGCTTGTATAACAGTGTAAATTTGATGTCCACTCAAAATAACTCAACACACAGCCATTAATGTCTAAACCACTGGCAACAAAACTGAGTACACCCCTAAGTGAAAATGTCCAAATTGGGCCCAATTAGCCATTTTCCCTCCCCGGTGTCATGTGACTCGTTAGTGTTACAAGGTCTCCGGTGTGACTGCAGAGGTTGAAGGGGTGGGGGGTCAGCCTGTCAGTGCTCAGACCATACGCCGCACACTGCATCAAATTGGTCTGCATGGCTGTCGTCCCAGAAGGAAGCCTCTTCTAAAGATGATGCACAAGAAAGCCCGCAAACAGTTTGCTAAAGACAAGCAGACTAAGGACATGGATTACTGGAACCATGTCCTGTGGTCTGATGAGACCAAGATAAACTTATTTGGTTCAGATGGTGTCAAGTAGGGATGAGCCGAACACCTCCCTGTTCGGTTTGCACCAGAACATGCGAACAGGAAAAAAATTAGTTCGAACACGCGAACACCGTTAAAGTCTATGGGACACGAACATAAATAATAAAAAGTGCTAATTTTAAAGGCTTATATGCAAGTTATTGTCACAAAAAGTGTTTGGGGACCCGGGTCCTGCCCCAGGGGACAAGGATCAATGCAAAAAAAGTTTTAAAAACGGCCGTTTTTTCAGGAGCAGTGATTTTAATAATGCTTAAAGTGAAACAATAAAAGTGTAATATCCCTTTAAATTTCGTACCTGGGGGATGTCTATAGTATGCATGTAAAGGGGCGCATGTTTCCTGTGTTTAGAACAGTCCGAGAGCAAAATGACATTTCAAAGGAAAAAAAAGTCATTTAAAACTACTCGCGGCTATTGCATTGCCGGTCCGACAATACACATAGAAGTTCATTGATAAAAACAGCATGGGAATTCTCCACAGGGGAACCCCGGCCAAAATTAAAAAAAAAAAAAATGACGTGGGGGGTCCCCCTAAATTCCATACCAGACCATTTTAAGGGGAACCCTGCACCAAAATTAAAAAAAAAAAAACGGAGTGGGGTCCCCCCAAAAATCCATGCCAGACCCTTATCCGAGCACGCAACCTGGCAGGCCGCAGGAAAAGAGGGGTGGACGAGAGAGCGCCCCCCCCTCCTGAACCGTACCAGGCCACATGTCCTCAACATTGGGAGGGTGCTTTGGGGTAGCCCCCCAAAACACCTTGTCCCCATGTTGATGAGGACAAGGGCCTCATCCCCACAACCCTGGCCGGTGGTTGTGGGGGTCTGCGGGCGGGGGGCTTATCGGAATCTGGAAGCCCCCTTTAACAAGGGGACTACCAGATCCCGGCCCTCCCCCCTGTGTGAAATGGTAAGAGGGTACAAAAGTACCCCTACCATTTCACTAAAAAACTATCAAAAATGTTAAAAAGAGACAGTTTTTGACAATTACTTTATTTAAATGCTTCTTCTTTCTTCTGTCTTCTATCTTCCTTCGGTTTCTTCCTCCATCTTCTTCTTCTTCTGGTTCTTCCTCCAGTGTTCTCGTCCAGCATCTCCTCCGCGGCGTCTTATTCCCTTCTTCTCCTCGGGCCGCTCCGCATCCATGGCATGGAGGGAGGCTCCCGCTCTTCTCTTCTTCATCTTCTTCATCTTCTTCTCCGGGCCGCTCTGCATCAATGCCTGACCTGAAGGGCCTGGTATGGAATTTAGGGGGACCCCCATGTCATTTTTTTTTTTAATTCTGGTTCGGGGTTCCCCTATGGGGAACTCCCATGCCGTTTTTATCAATGAACTTCTATGTGTATTGTCGGACCGGCAATGCATTAATAGCCGCGAGTAGTTTTAGATGACTTTTTTTCCTTTGAAATGTAATTTTGCTGTCAGACTGTTCTAAACACGGGAAACATGCGCCCCTTTACAGGCATACTATAGACACCCCCCAGCTACGAAATTTAAAGGGATATTAAACTTATATTATTTCACTTTAAGCATTATTAAAATCACTGCTCCCGAAAAAACGGACGTTTTTAAAACTTTTTTTGCATTGATCCATGTCCCCTGGGGCAGGACCCGTGTCCCCAAACACTTTTTATGACAATACCATGCATATAAGCCTTTAAAATTAGCACTTTTGATTTCTCCCATAGACTTTTAAAGGGTGTTCCGCGGCATTCGAATTTGTCGCGAACACCCCAAATTGTTCGCTATTCGGCGAACTTGTGAATAGCCGATGTTCGAGTCGAACATGAGTTCAACTCGAAGCTCATCCCTAGTGTCAAGCGTGTCTGGTGGCAACCAGGTGAGGAGTACAAAGACAAGTGTGTCTTGTCTACAGTCAAGCATGGTGGTGGGAGTGTCATGGTCTGGGGCTGCATGAGTGCTGCCGCCACTGGGGAGCTACAGATCATTGAGGGAACCATGAATGCCAACATGTACTGTGACATACTGAAGCAGAGCATGATTCCCTCCCTTCATAGACTTGGCCGCAGAGCAGTATTCCAACATAACTACCCCAAACACACCTCCAAGATGACCACTGCCTTGCTAAAGAAGCTGAGGGTAAAGGTGATGGACTGGCCAAGCATGTCTCCAGACCTAAACCCTACTGAGCATCTGTGGGGCATCCTCAAATGGAAGGTGGAGGAGCGCAAGGTCTCTAACATCCACCAGCTCTGTGATGTCATCATGGAGGAGTGGAAGAGGACTCCAGCGGCAACCTGTGAAGCTCTGGTGAACTCCATGCCCAAGAGGGTTAAGGCAGTGCTGGAAAATAATGGCGGCCACACAAAATATTGACACCTTGGGCCCAATTTGGACATTTTCACTTAGGGGTGTACTCACTTTTGTTGCCAGCGGTTTAGACATTAATGGCTGTGTGTTGAGTTATTTTGAGGGGACAGGAAATTTACACTGTTATACAAGCTGTACACTCACTACTCTACATTGTAGCAAAGTGTCATTTCTTCAGTGTTGTCACATGAAAAGATAGAAGAAAATATTTACACAAATGTGAGGGGTGTACTCACTTTTGTGAGCTACTGTATATAGTCTGTGCATTCAGCTGTTTGCCTGAAGTTTAGTTGTAAGATTAGGGATTGCGTTGTTAAGTGATTGTTGCATTTTTGGGCATGATCAATTCCTTGTTCAGCCATTAAAAGATACAATAAAATATTTACAAAAATGTGAGGGGTACTGTAAATTTTACATATATATATATATATATACACACATATACATACACACACACACATCTCTCTCAAATATTACCTGCTATTATAAAAAGGATTTTTTTTTTGTTACACTGTATCAAGTTGTGTGATGTTCCCTAAAAGAATATTATAACAATCAAAAATTTAAACAGGTAGTCCAACATTCCCCATCTCTTTATTTGTACCAGATGGCATCAGACAGAAGAAAGGAAGTGAGAATCCCTGCAGCAAAAGATCCATTTGACACTGTAGCCTTTCCCTACACTACCTGAAACTAAACTTCCCTGACAAAGATTATCACTGGCAACGATCCTCACCCGTTGCATGTCCCTTTGAAGACGTCATCTATGACGAAACATTTAGGGCGTGGCTACGCACTGTATGCCATCACGCTGCTCGCCCCATGTTGTTGTACACGGGTGTTCGCTTTTATATGCCGGCTTTTTTTAACATTTGTATCCATACTGTTTGGCGGAGATGTGCTCTCTGCTTTTATGTAGCAATAAACTATTTAACTTTACTACACTATTGGAGCTTGTTTCTTTCCCCCTTTTGCATTCACGGCTCTTGGGATCAGCGAGTGCTTTCCTCTAGACTGACACGCTGGAATCGCCTCCTGTTGGAACGAGGATTCGGACGCCGCCATCCATCTGTCCCTGCAGAGGGCTGTATCTGCATGCGCATAAGACCTTGCTATTAAGGAGGTCCACCGTGTCTGGTAAGGGTCCATCCTTATTGTCCCCTGGAGTCACCAGTTGTTGGGAATCTTCTTCACACTCCCTTCCTCTCTCTTCACCTATATGGGCTGTGTTTAAACGAACTGTGGATATGTGATTCCCCTCCATGTGATTGGTGTATCTTCACTAAACTTTTTATAAATGGACTGAACTTGTTTTTTTTCACTATTACCTTTCAATTTATTAGTTATTCATGAACTCTGGAATTTTTTATTTAGCAATTATGGATTTGATTATTTTTGTGTTATATCACTGAATGCATATTTACTTAATTCACTTGGAAGAACTTTTTTGAACTTGGCAATATTTATTATTGGTAATTATTATACTCACCTTATATTGATTCAATAATCTATTCAGCTATATTTTATTCACATGTTTTGATCACTGGATTGCAAGCGCACTTAGTATACTCTCCTTATCCAGGGTGTAGCGCAGCAACTTGTAGGAGAGAAAGAGAAAAAAAAAAAAAGCGTGTAGGCTGAAAACGAGAAGTGCGCGGTATACCCGCCCCATCAAGAGGTTAGAGACGCACCACGTCGTCTGTTAAATAAAAAACATGCAACAGGAAAGCAGCACGAAGCAGGTGAGGCTGCAGAAAGGGATTGTAGGTATTAGATTCTATAGCAGGGAGTTAAAAAAAATATATAAAAGGATATGTAAATTAAAATCAATAAATTACTTATAATTGAAATAAAAGATACATTAAAGCTGAACTCCAGGGAACGTATACAAAATAATGTAGCGCTATAATCATTTATGTGCCAGTTTACAAATGTGGACATACCTGAAAAACTTCATGGAAGTACACAGGACACGTAAAACACGCCCCTTCCCCCCTCCTACCCAGAATGCATTTGCAATTCCCGAGTGTCATAATGACAGCCAGGAGTTGGCCTGTAAATACAGAAGCTGCTGTAACAAAACAAAAAAAAAAAACACGCACGCGCGGTGTCTCGGGGCTGCGGTTTGAGCCATTGATTTGCATGGGTAAAAACGCACCACATTCACACCAAACTGGCACAGGACCCTTTTTTTGTCCGCGCCAGAACCGGATCACATTGGGTGTTCACACCCATGTGATTCGATTCTGCAAATCGCGCTGCGTTTTGCAAACCGATTGCGGGGCGTCATTAACTTACACTCCGCAATGGGTTTGCACGGAGGGTTTGCGATTCAGATGCAGTGCCGAATCCGCAGCAAATTTGCACTGCATCTAGTGTGAACATAGGGGGAATATAGTGTTTACAAACATTGTTCAGACATGAGATAGGCCCCTTCCACACAAGGCGGATCCGCTCAGCTCAGCGGGAGATCGCTCTGTCCATCTCCGCTAAGCCGGCGGATGGCAGGTCCGTCTCTGCTCACTGAGCGGGGAGGGACCGGGCAGAGCTCCGCTGATTTCTATGAGGAGAGCAGACGAAAAACGGACAGCATGTCCGTTTTCATCAGATCCGATCCGCCAGACAGATGGCTGAATGTATCGCAATACGTCTGTTTTTAGCGTATTCAAATCACACTTGTGCATGTGGCAATGTGTGCTAAAAAGTATATATTACATACATACATATATATATATATATATATATATATACACATATATATATATATATATATATATATATATATATATATATATATATATATATATATATAAAAAGGATAAATATTACACTGGACAAGAAATGATTTTGCTTAGACTCCCGATGTATCAGTCACTTATATATTGCTAAGCTCTAGGACTATGTGACCCGGTCACACAGATTAAACAATAGGCTATAAAACTCACGATGTCATATTCCCGTTGACATAGTTCTGGTTCAGGATTCGTGACCAGCATCCGCCACCGACCTCGTTGTTGAAAGTGCTGTAATCTTATTATATCTATCTCTATCTCTCTATCTATAGAGAGATAGATAGATAGATAGATAGATAGATAGATAGATAGATAGATAGATAGATAGATAGATAGATAGATAGATAGATAGATAGATAGATAGATAGATAGACAGATAGATAGATAGAGATATGTAGCAATAACTCTCGATGGAGCTGCTGGCTTAAGCGGGCTTGTTACCTTCACTCTCGATACCTCTGTTTCACTGGCACCGGGTCTAGGGTTCCGTTGAATTCACCTCCGGACGATAAAAGCACCAACACTTGAATACGTTTTCAATGCTTTATTGAACCAAGTAACGAAAGAAGTAGCAGGAAAGAGGCAGGAGGGAAGCTACAGGGAAGCTCAAATACCTTTCTTTAGGATTCTTGAGGATTCTTGAGAATGTCCTTTAAAGTTGAATATTGTAATTGTATACGATCCCCTTGTGGGACACAACCTTTGCTCGCCTGGATAGGCCTCTCTCACTTGCCTAGCAGCCAGTACGTAGCACGAACAAAAGTCTCTGCCACAGACTTGCTTGAAATAGATCCGTACAATCCTCTGCCACAGGATGTATTAAACTTTGCGGTGAATGTCAGACACAGTACTTGGACCTCTAAGCCAACCTGGCAGTACTATGCTGTAGAACTACTTTAGGATCCGTCCTTCAACCGAGTCACCAGGCTCCTCTCCAGACCAGCACTCTGCATGATCCTTCCATGACGGGTCCTCCCCTGGGATCTTCTCGGTTGTCCAGCTTCTTCACTCTGGATAGACAGCTCAGGACCATTCCTCGGCTGCTGTGGTAGACCCCAGACAGGCTTCTGGGCCCACCCACGCACCGCAGCGACGGGGGCCTCCGGAACGGAGGACCACGAGGTAGCACTCTAACGCATACCTGTCGGCCAGGAGGGCCAGCAGGTGGCTGAAAAACTAACCCCACAATATGGCGTCTGTACCATAAATACCCTCTCCCAGAATGCAACTCGGAGGACCACCTCCACCGAGTTATCTCCGGGACAGAGGAGCACCCATACGCTTCGACACGTTGCCTTTCCAACACCGACCCATGGTGACAACGACACCCACCGGCTCAGTCTGGAACCACACGCAACGTCAGCCAAGCTGGAACAGAGGCAAATCTAACT